>JANSMH010000115.1:0-75809 GCA_029299595.1 Grosmannia serpens
AGACACAGCCGCAGGGCTACAGCGTTTGTATTTTGGCCCTGTCGGAGTGGGCCACCAGGAGCTGCGGGATGCTGGGGATACCCCCCCCCCCGCCCTTTTTAACTGCTCCGGCAACCCCCCCCCCCCCCCCCCCCCCCACAGAGTCCCAAAAGCGCGATGTCAGCCCATTCCCGTGCGTACGGTACCAGAGACGTGGGTCTGCCAGCTATGCTGCGCAGAAGAGGGTGCTTTTTGTTTTTGTTTTGCCTTGCGGAAGGGCGGGAAGGACGGCAGGCCCTGAGTCCTTAGCAAAACATGCTAGCCATTTGCGTTGCGATTGTCCCCTCTCCCTGTCCTTATCCCACGCCGGCAGAGCACAGCATCCATCTTCTGACCCCCCCTATCTGAACGGCGTGCTGTGTGTGCAGCCGGCAGCTCCTTCATTTCATCCGTGGTTCGATATAATATACATCGGTGCCCAATATGGAGACACCCGGAGCATGTATCTTCGTCGTTGGGGAGGGCCAGCCATGGATGATTTGCGCTGTGTGGGGATTAGGGTGCATGCAGCCACACTAAAAGACAGGAAGCGTGCTTGGATCTTCCCTGGCGTACGAGC
Source organism: Grosmannia serpens (assembly GCA_029299595.1). Classification (NCBI taxonomy): domain Eukaryota; kingdom Fungi; phylum Ascomycota; class Sordariomycetes; order Ophiostomatales; family Ophiostomataceae; genus Grosmannia; species Grosmannia serpens. The sequence continues at coordinate 599 of JANSMH010000115.1, forward strand.
ACTCGTACACGTAGCAGCGAGACGGTGAGTGAGACGGTGTGTCTACGGCACTTGCTGGCAGCCGAAAATGGAGCGGGCGGCTGTTAGGGTGACTGCAGCAGCGGAGGGTGGCCCTCCCCTACGATGTAATTATCTTATCTTGCTTATGTTATGCTGAAGACTATGTATGTATGTATGTCCCGGACCGACACGCGAAATACCGGCAACGTCTCCAATTCTGAAGCGAAACTGGGTCATGCGGGACGTATCCGACGTCCGGTCGCAGCCCGAGCTTTTGCGGGTATGATGCAGCCTCGCTCTTTATTACTGAGTATCTTACATGGTCTAGGCGCGCACACAAACGAAAGGAGGAAATAGGGTTTTATTCTCGCGTTCTGCCTGCATTTGGACGGCGTTCCGTTTTCGATGCGGGTCCTCATAACCGGAGATCTCGACAGCTACTGTGTACATGGTAGATTTGCTGGCTACACCCTCACTACTCATGTATGCAAATAGAAAAAAAAAAGCATCGTATCATGGCCATGTGTAAGGTGCCAAAAAATGCATGACGAGATGCATGACCTGTGAGCTGCGGCTTGTTGACTTGTCGATTTCTCAGTTTCCCAGGTCGCCAAGGAACGTGTCAGCTAAAAAAAAAAACGTGTGCGTGATAACATGTAAGATATCGTATACATATCGCACACCGTCATCACGGAGCAGAGGCGGGCTTTCCTTTTGCCAAGTGCGGAGCTGCGGAGCGCAGCGTTCGCCCGACGAAAAGGCGGACTGGCGCATTTGTCAGAGGCCGCACTTATAAAGCACAAAAGTGGGGACATATGCCAAAGCTGACCGACTTGGCGTGGTCCACCTGCTTGGCGCTGAATGTGTCATCCAGCCGAGGTGGGATCAGGCAGAAGGGGAATGGCAAAGGGAGACCGGGGGGGGGGGGGGGGGGGGGGGAGGACGACAGATTGACAGTTGGCATTTCTGAGAATGCGATTGACCACTTTACGCGCCGCAGCAGGAAGAGGGGAAGGGCCAACGTGTGTGAATGGCACTTCCGAAACCCGAGGGTCCGAGGAACGACGTCCGCTTGTTCGTTTGGCGGGAGGCGAAGGCGGACCTAAAGCCGAGACCAAAGGCGGCAACGAAACAAAATCCCACGAGGTGGACCAAGGTAAAAAAAAAAAAAAAAAAAAAAGACACTACGGGTGTGTAGTAGGGCGTAGGGCCCCACTTGGCCGATCCCGGGGGGCAAACCTCGGTCAGTTGTAGACAGTTCCAGGCCGTTCGACAGCTGCGCGGCAGCAATGGATGCAGTGTAATCACGAGAACGAGCGGTGCGCTGTCATGGAGCAGGGAGGGACCGGGGAGGGGGATGATTAAGAAAAAGCAGAAAAAGAAAAGAAAATGATACGAATTACGGGTACGAACAGGGGGAGGTTTTGTGCGAGCTGGATACATGGAGCTGACCAGCGTGGTCGCAGAGGGGTAAAGAGGAAAAGAGGAAAAGAGGAAAAAAAAGAAAAAAACAGCAAGGGACCATTAGGCGGTCAGAAACAGGGCACCAATGGGGGCGCAGTCTGACAATGCTCACGGGGGCAGCATGGCAGGTGGGACGGCGCCGTAGATAGGGCACAAGGTAGCAATCACATGGAATTGGACCGGAGATGTTGTGGACAAGCTAGCTTGGATGCCTTGGAATGGATTGAATGATTTGAATGGTTTGAATGATTTGAAATTTGTTTGTTTTGATGCTTCTATATTCTGTGCGAACGCTATTCGTTCACCGATAACACAACGCTCAACCATTCTCTGCTTGCATGCCGAGAAACGGGAGTGCAGCGCCATTGAGATGGGAGGCAAAGAATGAGTAAAGGAAACCAACATAAAAAAAATACCCTTCGTCCTCTTTCCCTCCCCCCTTAACTGAGTGGTGACACTGCGGTCTAGACAGTAGATGAAAACAAAATCCCATGCGCTTTTTCTGGTCTCGATCCGTTCCATGTGCAAATGCCAAATTGGTATCGCTGTAAAACAAAAAGAAACAGGCCCTGCAAACAAATCGCTGCTCATGCTGTGGCAACCCCCGATAAATGTACAAGATTCGTGACGCCGTGTGGTATAAAAACACAAAGAGACATGCCGGATATCCTTTTTTTTTTCTGTGTTTTCATTTTGTTTTTGTTTTGCCTCTAGTAGACCGAGACGGACGAGACGACCCTTGCCGGGTTCCGCGGCGGCAGGTAGACCCTGTCGCCGTCGTCGAATTTCGCCGTGGGCTGCTTGGCTGGTACGTTCGGCTTGGGGAACGACTCGAGCGAGAGGACCGGTGGGGATGGCGGCATGGCCTCGTCCTCGGAGACGTCCGAGTCCTCCATGACCAGCTCGGGCGGTGACGTGGGCGAGGGCAGGGATGAGGAGGCGGAATGTGATGGCGAGCGGGTCAGGGTGAGCTGGGTGTAGTCCTCCTCGGCGTCGTCGACCTCGGCGTCGCTTTCATCGTCGGCCTCGGTGACCTCGATGGCTATTGTGGATGTGGAGGATGTGGTGGAGGAGGAGGAGGAGGATGTGGACAGGAAGGCGTTGGCGTTGGCGTTGTGCGAGGCCATGCGGCGGAGGGGGGTGACATCGGCCATCTCGCAGTCCTCGTCATAGACGTCGTCATCGTCGTTGAGCGAGGACTCGCTGTCCTCCTCGTCCTCGTCCTCCTCGGTGTAGTCGCTGCTGGAGTCGGACACGTCCGAGTCGTCGGCCTCCCAGTCGTCCTCGGACTCGTCCTCCTCCGCAATGGAGTCCGCCCACTGCACGTGGCGGTCGGTCTTGTGTGCGGCCGCCTGTGCGGCTGCTGCCTGAGCGGCGGCTGCCGGCGACTGCTGGGCGGCAGGCGAGGCCACACGCACCGACTGGTTGAACCACGACTCCTGCTCGCGCTCGGCATCGGCCAGCTCGAGCATCAGCGTGTCGAGCAGGTTGGCGTGGCCCACCAGCAGGCGGAGGTTGTGGTCTGGCCGGGCGGCCTGGGAGGAGAGCTTGGCCCTCGCCTTGTGGGCGAGGAAGTATGTCTGCGTGATGCTCATGGTCTTGCGCTTGACGGGAGAAGCCAGAAAGGGAGAGGCTGCAGTCGTCTTGGAGACTGTTGGTGCTGTGATGGTAGACATGTTGGAAGAGAGGGGGGGGGACAGAATTGTTTGTCCGGAAGCTGGTGGTTCCCTTTTGTATGAACCTGTATGGTGTAATATGGGACTGGCTGTGTGACTCAAGGCGACCCGATTGCGGAACTGCCTAATAATTTTTTTTGGTGGGGCGGTGGTGGATCAGACAAAAAGGCGGACAGCCAGCAGCCAAAAATCCTACTGTGGACGGAATTGTGTGCTGCTTGCTGCGTGCTGCGTGTGTGTCTGGGCAACCTGGCTGGCTGGACTTGCTGTATGTAAGGCCGGCCGTGTGTGTTCTGCTTCTGGCTTTGCTTGTCTGCAGGGTGTCTGCAGGGTGGAACGCCGTGGCTGCTCGTGCTTGGTTGTAGGAGAGATGGGTTGGAGGATGTGAATGGATGCTGGATAGGACATGCAGTAGACCTGTTGCTCTGTTTCTTTGTTGCTTGTGTTTTCTCGCAAGTTGAGTTCTCGATGGGATGGATCAGAAACTTTTTCTGGTCGGTCTGAGGTCGGGGGCAACAGCTCTTCTTTAACTACCACTCCTCCATGGTCTCGCAGACCATTGAAACCCGATTCAACCGTCACAAACGGAACCTTTTTACTACTACGGCTTTAGGAAAGGTATGGCAGGGGAAGGGGGGGGGGGCGTGTGGATAAAAACTCGGGAAACGGAAGTGTTCACAAGGAGCACAAGGGGATGTTGTAGTGTAAGAGACATGCGAAACTGGGCTGACAAAATCCCAGAGCGAGGCACCGACAGAATGGAGAAGGGGGGTGTGTTTACGGGAGGGGAAGGAAGGAGGGGGGCGTGGCTTGGAAACGAAGAAAAGGCAGCATGACCTCCCAAGTTCGCCCGACGGTCCGGCCACAGCAAATCCCTGCAAAGTACCCAATACGACAAAGGACCGCTCTATGCGCGAGAGGGGCTGTGTACCAGGACAAAGCAAGGGTGGATTAGTTATTTTGGAAGCTTGGCCTAAAAGCCGAGTCCGCGCCCGAGTCGTGCACATGGCTGCTGAAAAATCCATGCTACTATGTAATATGCAGTAAATACGGTCATCAATTCCGCCGCGGAGGTTGGACAGGTCCCGTTCCCCGTTTTGTCAATGACTCTTTGGATTTCAAAGGAAGACGGGCTAGGGCGAAAAAAACTAGGGAAAACTTTCATCGTCGTTTTTCCGTTTTGACGCACCGTCTCTGGCCAGTGACGCATTCTGCTACGTATGCGACATATCTCGCAGCATGGCGGCGAGGAATCCTCGCAGTACGAGCTCGTAAACAGCGCACCGCCAAATTCTCAGGGTTATTCGCTCGTCCAGCCCGTTTGTCCGCTGCTCTTGCCCGTGTCAGGAGTTAGCCGCCCTTTCCTCCGCTCGCTTCCTTCGTGCGCAGCAGTGTTGCAATGGCCGATCCGTTTCGCAGAAAGCAGCTTCTTTCTACTGGCTGGGTGACTCAGCGGGATTGATTTTTAAGCCAGCTTATTACCCCGGCTCCTGGCCTGCACGGAGTACGAGTACGACCCCCCCCCCCCCCCCTTACGAGCACGCTATAGTCTGGGCAAAACCGCTTTGAAATGTAAGATAAGATATTTCGTCAGAAGACACGATTCCATGCGCGCCTAATGGCTTCCACCAGATGACCTCGCGTTCCCACTCTCATCATTAGTAAGGGCCTTGATTACATCCGGCCTTCAGACGAACCCACAGCCGTGACGTGTCTTACCAATGTAAAAAGATAGCCTTATTGCATCAAAGCCCGTCCGTGTTCAGAGTCATACAAGGCCCCGGCGTGGACGCCTAGAACGACCCGGGGCCGATTGCGGGCGGCTGGACCGACTGTTGGTCGATCACGCGCGGAGCTTCTTGGGCAATATGGATTTCGGTAGCCTCTTACTATCTTACCGTAAATACGGTTTACGAAGCTTAATTGCGAAACGGGAGAAAGTAATTGACCAATGGGAGGTCCAGGGGCTGAGCGGTTGCCTGGTGCCGTCTGGCGGGAACCAATGTTGGTGCCTAGAAACCGAGAATGCGAGAATGCGAAAATGCGACCATGACGGCCGCACCGCAGAGCTTCTCCCGGAGCGTATCAGGAGCTTCTCGGCCGACCCGGCGCATTACGATCGCCGGGATGGGGAGGCTCTGTCCTCTCCGCTCCCGCCCCTGTTTTGGTTTCCGGTTGCCTGCTGCGCGAGCGAGGCGCAAGGCCAGGCAGCCTCTTGTTCTCTGCTCTGGAATAGGCGATGCTTACGACGGGGACGCGAACGGGGTAGAAGACGTGGAGCATAGGGCGTGGGAAAAACATGCAGACTCGTAAGATCCAAGCCCACTTCCCCTCCCCCTTTTCGTGTCGCCGCGCAGGCCAGGACAATACTATCTTACATACATGGTAGCATGTAAGATAAGTATGGCAGTCAACAGCAGCCGTGCGCAGGCTTAATTCTACTTTTCTCCGTATTTGTATCTTACTTTAAAAAAAAAAAGACGAGCCTCTCTCTCGGCTATCCACAATGCGCCCATGTCCAGACACTGCCCGTCGAGTCTGGGGTCTTGGTCTGTGGTTGTGCCAGATGCTGGCACAATAAACGTGTCCGTCCCCTTTTGACTGAATCTAGAACTCGAACATTAGACATACCCCCCTCCCGGTAAGGATATCTTATCTGGCCTGCGCAATGCTGGCAAATTACCCTCAAACGATGCCTAAGCCACGATCAATCTCGTCCACCACTATGTAATGCATCCACAACAAGCAAACGAATGAATTATGCTTCACCAGGTGTCATCTGCGCAACGATGGTCGATATTTCCATTTCCATGACATTCCACACAAATACGTGTAGATGATCGGCAAACGGGTCTTGTCGCATCAGCCGACTCTTGCATGTGAAGGGCCGTCATGGTGCGTCCGCACCGCCGGCGCCTTTCTTCGTTCCACGCCGGCTTATGTTATCCTCCGCCTCGCCGCTTATTTATCCTCTGCACCTCCGCAGTAAATACGGCCGCCCGGGTGGGGAATGACCTTAATTCCGAGCTTTGCTAGCGCCCCCTTCGATTCCAAAGAAGCTGGCTCGGTTCCCGCCGTTTTCTCGTTTGTCCACCGTTTTCTATGCAAAACTGAGTCATCCCTGTCACGTTTTCTCCTCGTTCGTCTGGAACCCCGAAGTCCGCGAACCGACCGAGGGGCAGCCAGAATCAAGCGGGCTGTTGCAACTTGGAGTCATTTGATGCATTTGCCATGCGACAAAGGAAGATGTCGGAGAGTTGGTTCGCAGAGTTCCCTCTGGGATCCCGGCGTTCCTTTTCGTCATGCGTTGACCGGAATGCTGACTTGTACGGACCTGATGGAGCCGCCGCCGAGTTGGGGCCATGGCAAAAGAATAGGTAAAGGTTAATGGAGAAGTTCGTACTCCGTATATTGTGCGATAATAAGCAGCAGGCCCGTCACATATCTCAGCCACCCAGGAAAGGATGTTGCCTGTCAAGCGGCAGGCTGTCATTTGTATGGAGGGGAAGGAGTTGGCCGTGGTCCCGTTTGGGAGCTCTTTTCGGCCACCCCTTTCAGCGCCTCGGCTTTCCCTGCCCATGTTGGCAAAGCTAGGAATGCACAGTCAGCAAGGAAATTCGGGGTTGCCGCTACCCGTAGCTGGACCAATAATAGACCTTCCTGTCTCGCTGGCCCCACAGGGAACCAGCTGGCCGGGACGCATCTGATTAATGTGAGTCCTGACCAATACAAGTACGCGTACGCGTACTACATGCTATGTAGTCGGGATGTTTCCGTCGAGCAGCTGCTGTCCTCGCAAGCTCCTTTGCAAATACGTACGCCGTTCTTATCTGCGGTTGCCCAGCCACCCGACACCGACTCTTTGCCACGGTGCGTTCTAGACCGACAGCCGTCTCTCGTTGATCAGATTGCCAACAAGACAGATCGGCGGCAGTGGCATCGTGGCATCTGAAGAAAAAAAGGCATTATACGACGTCGGTGGAGACATGAACACAAATTTCTGTCAAACTTTTGATAAAATTTTCCAGGGTGGATCCTGTCTGGAGAGACCAGAAATTACAGACCGCCCCCTTCAGTCCATGATGCTGGGCCGTGCCTGGCGAGACATGGGTCTGACGTGGCATTCACGCACTCTACGGAAGCAAGGGGGCAAGCGGTCAGCTCTGTGTGCACGCGTACGGAGCACCTCCGACTACATAGCATTCGTATTGGGTAGCAATCGTATTATCGACTGCCACTTTCTCGAGGGATCAGCAGGTTGTGATATTCACTCGTCCTGCACCCCTGCACACTGCATCTGCATACGTGATGTGTCAGCCTGCCGGGTAAGGTGAACATTTGCATTTCGCTCGAGACGGGCTGATCACAACTATGGGGCCGTTCCTGAGCTGTCCGTTCAGCCGTCCGTTCAGCCGTCCGTTCAGCTGGCAGCTTTGTGCCCGTGCTCGTGCCCCTGCTCCTCAGACTTCCTCACCCGGCCGTCACGTTGCCCGCAGCTTCTGCATGCCCCGCTTGCGCTTGCCGCCGACCTCGCGGTTCTCCTCGATCTCGAGCAGCGCCTCCCGCTTCTTCTCGCTGACGACCTTGAGCGCGTCGCGCAGCACCCGCGTCTCCAGGTTGACGCCCTCCTCCTGCCACTGCTCCAGCGGCCGTCCGACGCGCGCCTCGATGGCGAGCACCAGGTCCACGTCCCGCTGGCCCACAAACGTCACGGCCTCGCCCGTCCGCCCAGCACGCGCCGTGCGGCCGACGCGGTGGATGTAGTCGTCGGGCTGCCGCGGCACGTCGTAGTTGACCACCAGCGCCACGTCGGGAATGTCCAGACCGCGCGCGGCGACGTCCGTGGCCACCAGGATGCGCGCGGCCGCCGCGCGGAAGCGCCCCAGGTTGTCGGTGCGCTGCCGCTGCGGCAGCTTGCCGTGCAGCGCCGTCACGCGGTGGCCGAGCAGGCGCAGCAGGTGGTGCAGGTACGCGGCCGTGGCGGCGCGGTTGCAAAAGATGATCACGGCCGGCAGCGCCTCGTTGCGGGCCGTGCTGAGGAACACGTGCAGGTAGTGCTCGCGGTGGGTGACGGGCACGTCCAGGTACAGCTGGCGCAGCGTGGCTGGGATGGCCGGCGCCTGCGTCTCGACCTCGCAGACAAACACGGGGGCACGGCCGGGGGCCCGTGGCATCGTCTTGAGCGCCCGCACCTCGGGCGTCACCGTGGCCGTGAAGAGCAGCGTCTGGCGCTTCCCGGGCGGCGGCAGCGCTCCCAGGCACTCCTCCACGTCTGGCAGCATGCTGCCGGAGCCCTCCTCGCCGCCGGCCAGCAGGCGGTCGGCCTCGTCCAGCACGACAAAGCGCACGCGACGCAGACCACACACCGTGTCCTCACCCGACGTCCGGATGTGGTCGGCCAGGCGGCCGGGCGTGGCGATGACCACATGTGGCCGTCGGGCCAGGGCCGTGGCCTGCGGGCGCATGTCGGCGCCGCCCGTGACCAGCACTGCCTTGAGCGGCTGCGGTGCCGAGATGGCAAGGAACTGCTCGTAGATCTGGAGGGCCAGTTCGCGGGTCGGCGTCAGCACCAGCGCGAAGATGGCGCTAGGGTCGGCGGCCCAGGCCTGCAGGACCGGCACGGCAAAGGCCACCGTCTTGCCGGAGCCCGTGCGGCTGCCGCCGATGCAGTCGTCGCCGCGCAGGATGGCCGGGATGGCGCCCTTTTGAATCGACGTGGGCCGCCGGATGGCCATGTTGGCCAGCGACTGGACCAGCCATGGGCGGATGCCGAGAGAGTCAAAGGTCGTGTTGGGGTCTGTTGGGGCCAGGACCGTGCCCGAGGGCTGGCTTCTGCTGCTGCTGCTGCTGCTGCCGGCGGCACTCACAGCGGCCGTGTGGACGTTGCCGACGGAAGAGTTTTCACGCCGCCGGATTCGAGATGGAGGGTTGATGATGGAGGGTACGGCAATCTTGGGGGCCTCTTCCAGGACTTGCTCGGCCCCGGCGTCGTCTCTGTCCTCATCAGAGCTGTCGCCGCCGTCGGAGCCCTCGCCGTCGGAATCCTCACTCGAGTCTCTGCCAGCTTCCTCATTGTCGTTGTTGTCTCGTCCGACTCTGCGCTTCTTACGCGGTTCGTCGCTGTCGAGATGGTCAGACTCGTCGCCGGAGCTCACAGGAGAATCCGCGATATCCACACGGCGGACTTTCTTTCCCCGACTTTGTACAGAGGCCGGCATCTTATCCGATTTGCAGTGCCTTCTCCCTGGATGGTATAATCGCCCATTCTGTTTTCTTTGCCTCGTTCTTTGCAGCTAAAAAAATGCTTGGCACAAAACTTTTTGGCGGTGAGCAAGTTGTAGGCCGAATCGGGCAAGACGGCGGCAGAATAGTGGAGCCCTAGGATACCCACTCAACGCTTCGCGTTGGGCTATGACAAAGTTCCATGAAGCGCGCGCTTGAGTCCTGCAAAGGGATCCATATATTACATAGTAGAAGGAGACTCGATGGAGAGCTATCATTTTCTTTGCGAATGAGAGGACCACATATGGAGCTGGGCGGTAAGTCCCCAGGGCCGGTAGGCATTTGTTTGGCGCTGGTAACGATGATCCTGGGCCGATCCTCGGCTAAGGAGTGACATTCCATTTCTCGCGTGAGATCCGCAGCGATGACATTTTCGGAGCGGCATATACGGATTACTATGTAAGCAGAATAGCTGCGAGTACGAGCACAGCGATCCGGTAAATCGCGACCGACAGCAAGAGACAGCCCGACACAGAACAGTAGGCACGGCCGGGAGGTAAAACGCACCTGCCCCTGCTGGCTGGCCCTGCCTTGCTATGGAGCAAATCAAAGGGTCTTGCGCAGGGGTGGCCCTGCCAAACGATGGATGGCCCCGCTGGCCGTATCAGCAGCCGCCGTGTGATGCGCCTGCCTCACTTCAGGGGTAGTTGCTCATGCCTTGCACCTTCTCGGTCTCGGCCAACCGCAACTGCCATCACTGTCACAGACTATGCCGTAATCCCAGCCCGAGAGGCCACCTCATCACCTCTCCAATCCCGTCAATCCCATCAATCCTATCAATCCGCCAATCCGCCGTCTCGCGAATCCGCCAACTAGACTCGACGCCCCTATTGTCTCTCTCGTAAATACAGCAATACAGCGGCTGCGCTTTTCGCCAGCCCCTCCGCCCACCAACGGCAGCTTCCCCACACCAACCCGATTCTGGCTGCTAGCGTTGTCGTAGGACTTTTCGCGTCCCCTCTTCTTCCCCTCTGCTGGCCCTGGCCATTTCTCTGTCCTTCCGCAAAACGCTTCTTTAACCCTCTCGTCCTCGGCGCCGTCTCAGTTGCTCTGCTCTTTGTCCTTGTTGCACCTGGGTTGCATCTGGCAAGCTGCAACTGTCTGTTCCTCTCCAGCCTCTCTCTCGTTCCGCCAGCCTGCTCTCGTCTGCTTTCGCCTCTGCCGTTTCCTCGTTCTTTTGGCCATACTCGATCGTCCTGCTTAGCCGTTCTTTTTCGTCGTCCGTTCTCAGCCTCGTCCTTTCGTTTCGATCTGCTCTATCCTCCGCTTTCCTAGCTCGTCTTTTGCTTCCATTCAACACCCAACTCTCTGACCACCCCCAAACCTCCCCACCTCGTTTCATTATCGTGCGATTTCTTGGCTCTCGTCTGCCTGTGAATCATAGCCGGGATCGTAAGTAGTTTATACGGCCACATCTCCATATCTACAAGAGACGCCTTCTTTCACGACATACACAGCCGTCCTCTCCGCTCTTATCTGTAGCCGGCTTCGACAGATACAATGCACGACCACGAGAATGTACCGGCTGCTGGCGAGGTCTTTGCTCGTGTGAGATCTTTTTCCCTTCCTCGCAACTGGCTGATGTTTCCGTACCTTGCTCATACCTACTTGCTAACTGCGCTCAGGTCCCAATGCCGACGCCGACCCTCGACCCTGTACCGACAATACATACCATCCAGCCTCTCACTTCATCCCCGGCCCCCATGATGCCTGGCCATGTTCCTCTTCTCCGACCTGCCATACCAGGCGCCAGAGCCAACGGCGCCTCGCGTGCTCCTCGTCTCGGCCTTGCCATTCCGCCCTCGCCGAACGTCAAGCCTATTGGTGCCGCCGTTCCACCACACCAGCCAGTCATCCGTCCCTCGCTACCCGTTTTGCATCTTGCAACTCCCATGGGTAGCCAAGGAATTCCACACGAACAGATTTCTGGCCGTCCCGTGGGCCCATCGGCGCTCCATAGTGCTTCGGGTGGCAGTGAGAGCAGCGCTGCTCACAGCCGCTCAGGAAGCTTTGGTCTGCTGGACGGTCGTGCCAGCAATCCCACGTCAGCCGGTTCTCAGTACTCTGCGCTCTCGTTTGCCAGCCAGTATGGCATCGGGTCCTCGCGTCCACAGGGAACACCCGACCCGGTGTCGGCCGTCGGCTCCCTTTATTCGGAGCTGAGCGAAGGTGGTGTCGGCATGGAGCGTGACGGCAGTCTCTCCGGCCTGGAGACATTTGATAAATTGGCAATAGAGAAGGCCCGGACGCTGGACGTGGAGGACCTGGACGACGAGAGCTGGCGTATCGCCAGTTTGGAGAGAAGAATCGTCGAGCTAGGAAGCTTGGGCGAGGGAGCCGGTGGTGCAGTTACCCGCTGCAGGCTTGACGGGGGGAAAACAGTGTTTGCGCTCAAGGTGTGTGGACGGACGATGAAGCGGACGCTACCAACTCGCAGGGCCGTTACTAACCTTTGTAGGTCATCACAACGAACCCGGACCCCGATGTGAAGAAGCAGATTGTCCGAGAGCTCGGCTTCAACAAGGAGTGCGCATCTGAACACATCTGTCGATACTACGGCGCCTTTGTCGACCCATCGACTGCTACGATTTCCATTGCCATGGAGTTCTGTGAGGGCGGCTCACTCGACAGCATCTACCGCGAGGTCAAGCGCCTTGGTGGCCGCACGGGCGAAAAGGTCTTGGGAAAGATTGCTGAGGGTGTTTTGCACGGATTGACCTACCTGAACTCCAAGAAGATCATCCACCGCGATATCAAGCCATCCAACATTCTTCTGTGCAGGAACGGCGAAGTCAAACTGTGCGACTTCGGTGTGTCGGGCGATTTCGGCACCAAGGGAGAGGCAAACACGTTTATCGGCACAAGCTACTACATGGCGCCGGAACGCATTACCGGCCAGAGCTATACCATCACCTCGGACGTCTGGTCGACCGGTGTCACGCTGCTCGAGGTGGCGCAGCACCGCTTCCCGTTCCCAGCCGACGGCACAGAGATGCAGCCACGCGCGGGCCTCATCGATCTGCTGACGTACATTGTGCGCCAGCCCATCCCAAAGCTCAAAGACGAGCCGGACGCCAACATTTTCTGGAGCAATAACTTCAAGTACTTCATCGAGTCCTGGTAAGCGCCTCCTGCTCCCGCTCATTCTGCAGAGTGATGCGTATAGACGCATGTTGCGAGGCTAATGCTAACTATTATAGTCTTGAGAAGGAACCAAGTCGGCGAGCCACGCCATGGCGTATGCTTGACCATCCATGGATGAAGGAAATGTGCTCCAAGCGAGTCAACATGTCCCGGTATCTATCTAAGGTCTGGGGATGGGACGAGGCGAAGTAGGTGGACGATACACTATGAAGAGGAAAATGAAGCAAACGGGAAGACGAAGCTTTACCTCTACTGTGTCCCGCTGGCTGGTCCATATCGATACGGCTGTCTCCTCGTTCTCCGGTCTGTCAATATAACAGAAGTAGGAATGCGGAACTGCTATATTGGAGTTTCCTCTCTGGAAGCAAAGGAAACCGGAGGAGAAAAACAAGCTGCTATGGGGAGGTCTGTATCTTTGACAGCCCTCTTTGGAAACGGCTTCAAAGAGGGCTCGAGAGAACGACGATGACCGAAACGGATGGGCAGCCTCACTTGAGACCTTTTGGAAACGTCCAGATCTGTAGTGAGGAGGCGACCATAACAAGGCCTTTTGGAGCCTATCTCGTGTTGTGGGTTGGAAAGGGGAGTGAAAACGAGTCGACGAAAGTTGCTCTGATACGAGGCTATTGCATTCTGCTCAATGCATTTTTATTGAAGCCTTGCTACTTGTACATAACACAATTTGGATAGCCCGCATATTATTCAGGATCTTTAGGACACATAAATTGGAATGACTACTTTTTTCATATGCTCAATTTCAAATGCCGCACTTTACACAAACTCATCGATAGAAGGGGTATCTCATGCCATGATGCACGACCACTATGTCCGTCAAATCGAAAAAGGAAAAACAAAAACAGAAACAAAAGCAGAAGAACACCTGCCGTGTCTGAGGCTGAAGTGTCGCTCGTGATTCCGACCTTGAACCACCAGACTCACCAGCCAATTTTGAACGCCAGCCCAATCCGCCCGCAATTCATGGCCACCATTAATCATATTTCTCGGTGAACCAGACAAACACGTAGGACATAGCAACATCATGGTCTGCACCCACATTTCGTCCTTTGCTTGACATTTCTCCATTCTCATACCACCCAGATAACCCTCGAGCAAAAACAAAACCACACGGGATCAAATGTGCCAAGGCATGCATGCAGCCTGCTTTCTCTGTCGACCACAGGTCCTTTGGTCTCTCAGTTGAGGACATACGGCTGCCGTCGCTGCTAGTGACTGGCACTTGCCATGTGGACCATAGGCTCCTGATGGACATGACCGCCATGGCCGAGAAGGTTGTTTCCTTGGCCAGGCCCTGATCCGCTGCTGCTGCTGGATGTCTCTGGAGTCGCGTTGAACGCGGTGCTCATCATCTCACGCATGCAGATTGTGGCATAGTTGCTAGAGCTGAGACGGAAATTGAGGACCACGGCAATCTTCATCTCTTCCACGTCTTCCAGAGTTGGCAGACCAGATCGCCAAACGTCCGTCAGATCAAGAGCCTTCTGGGTGTCGTTCGTTCCATTTGGTTTCGCATCGCCATCCACTGGAACATCTTTGAACACGTTCTGAATGCGCTGAGCCGGCGGGAAACTCATTAACACCGACGCGTCACTGCTGCTAGGGCGTGATTTTGTCGCAGGATCCTTTGCGTCTCCCTTTTGTCCTGCATGGTCGTCGAACAGACGCGAGACATCCTCCATGGTCGGGAGAGCCTTGTCGTTCCCACAGCCATCGGCGGCAGCATCAAGCTCATTTGCTTTGGAGTCGGACAAGGGCAAATCGACAAGAGGCTCGGCCGTAGACAAGACCAGTTTGGTAGAAACAGTTTCGCCAGACGGGGCAATGTTCTCGTCGACTGGCATCGGGACTTCCAGTTGCTGTAACTTGACTCGCTTGCTGCTGCCATCTGACTTGGTCTCGATCCACGCATCATTAATGCGTGCTTCGGGGGGGTCTTGTGGCCGGTCAGGCGTCAAACGACGGCGGCGGGTCGTCTCATCCTGGCTGGTAGCCGGGCTTGCCTTGTCATCTTTCTCGTTGTCATTGGTGCTGGCCGTAGCTCCTTGCTTCTGGTTCTCTTCGTTTTTGCGTAGCCGGATTTCATCAAGATCGGTCGGGTGCATCTGTTCGGCGTCGTCCATATACGGACGAACGAAAAACTTGGGAACAGTTGAGAAGCGTGCCATGATCTTTCGGTAGTAGCCACTGAGGCTGAACTCCTTCTGAGGGCGGCGCATCCTGTATGGGTTCAGCCCACCGTTCTCCGGCCGGCCCATGAATTCGACATAGAACTCGCCAATCTCGTTCTCGGGGTAAAGCACGTCGTAGCCAGGAACGGGAAGCACAATGTCAAAGATGGTGTACTTGCCGCTGGCTGCCTCCTCGGCGGTCAGCACGCGAGCCTCCTGGTAGAACTGCTCCTCGTCCTGGTTCAGATCTTCAGACATGTCCATGCCCTGGCGGTATCGGGCAGGGTTCACCTCGGACTCCACAAGGACCAGGTCTCCAGCAACGACCTTATTGCCGAACTTGGACCATCGCCGGCTGACCACCCAGTTCCACACGAGTGACTGATACGCATGGATGTAGAGGTTGCGCAGGCCGCGTGTGATCTTGAGAAGCGCGCCACAGAAGTCGCGGCGCGATGCAAGGTTGCGGCTCAGGTGTTGGAGAATGGCCGACTCGGCACCATAACGCTTTGGTAGAGTCTGAAGCGCAGGGCCGGCATCACCAGACGTCTTGAACAGGCTGATGGCCCGGGCACGGCTGACCTCGTCTCTCTGGAAGACATTCTCGACATCGTGGTCGTTGATGCGTGCCATCAACGCGGGGTCGACATGGAGGATATAATCACAAGCAGCCTCGAAATCTCCGCTGAGGACCTTCAGCCCGACCTCTTGTGTCCCGATGGCGTGGGTACCAAAGCGCTGGAGGCCAAAGTAGTTGATGAAGCCATTCTGCTGGATGTGGTCAAGAGCAGCCTGGACGCAAGACTCGGCCATCCGGAGGCGATGGCCCAGGGAGCAGTTCTTTCCCCGCGCCAGCTCAACATTCTTGATTGCAATGGTAAACTCGTTGCCACCATGCTGACCCAGCTGGATGGGCGCCTTGTGGTAGCTGAAGTCCCCGACCTTGATGTTGTTGTTGCGCGAGTTCAGCCAGGCAGGATCGACGTGGCCGTGGTACTTAACACTAACACGCTGGGTGGTAGCAGCACGACGATCCTTGGTGCCCGCGAAGCCGAAGTTGACCGACTTCATTTTCATCATCCGGGCGAGGTGGTTGATGGCCTCCATTGTATCCTTGTTCTCTTTATAGAGCGTGAAATGGAGGTAGGGCCCCTTGCTTGCCGGGCTGGGACCACCAGCAGCGCGCCCACGGTTGTCCCGCCAGTTCGGCCCGTTGAGGTTGCGGCGAGGAACCCGCGGCTTACCACGGCCAGCTGCAGGCTGCGCGGTAATGGACCCACTGTTTGGGTCCGCCTGCGTCTCAAAGCGACCGAAGAAGACGCGCCGGATTTCCTGACAACGTTAGTCATAGGAAACATGGCAGATAGGCTTCACTTCATCACAAACAAGAAAAGACATACCTGGTGGATATGGCCACGCTGGCTGCGGTCAGAACTGACGGAAAAGGTGACCTTTGTGTTTCGGTCCACCCCGCCAGCAACAATGGCAGCATAGACGTCTTGGAGCTCTTTGGTTGCCTCAGCGCCCAGCAGGTTGGTGAGTGCTTCGACATCTTCTTGTGAGATCTCGGCCGCCTCTGGCTCTTCTGGCTTGACTTCAACAATCTGCTTTGGCTCAATCATGGCAACCCTGTCAACATTCTCAGGCTCCTGTGAGTTTTTTGTCAGTTTCGATTTTTCTGGCCAAAAGTAAAAGAGACGTGCTTAAAGCTCCATAAATCGACATCTCAGATCTACTTACTGTGCGTGGCTTTGACAGATCCATTTCCTGAATATCAGAGAGATAGACAACAGTGCCATCTTTCCGAACCTCGTGAACAATGAAATCGGTATAGCTACGAGTGGAGTTAGTAAAGCCATAGAAAGAATGGAGAGGTAGACAAGGCCATAGAAAGAAGTGAGAGGGAAACAACAGTCTGGCAGACGTACCGCTTGCGAATATCACCAATCCAACCAAAGTCAATGCAGGATGTGTAGTGCAAAACACCAAGCTTTTTCTCAGAGTTTGTGCGTACTCCTGGCAAATGGTTGCCAGACGGTGTTCCCGTGAGATTGGCCATGGTGGGCAGAGCAGAACGAGGGGTCAAGAAATAATGTTCAGGAAGCAGTTCTGGATACCAGAAGTCGAAACCAGGTCTAGTCAAGAAAAATGAAGAGATAATGAGCAAATAGAAAGCAAGCCGTATTGTGTGAGATACTCTGGCGTATGCATCCAGGTGTGCAACAAGATAGTCGGCAAGAAGTGAAAACGAAAAGATATTCGTATAAGGGATGCAGAGATAAAAAATAGATCTGAACAAGTACAATAGACACTGAGCTACTAGGGAATGTAAAACACGAAGGTGTATTAGAGGTGGAGGGAGACTGGCTGGGAGCTGGGCGGGTAGCTAAAGAATGCTGAAGATTACGAAAAGAGGATTGGAGAGCTCTGGTGGGCTATGCCAAAAAAAAGAGAAAGCTTTAACTGAGTGGGGCCATGCATTTTGCTCGCTCAATATAGCACACCGCCTTCCGTAAATGGAAGGCGGTGTAGGTCCACAACGGTGGACCTTTTGCTGGAGCCTCGAATGCATGGCTGAGCATCGTGTGCGTATGGACTTTAAGCCGGGACCATCCTTATTCCTGTGCTGTATTTGTTTGCTTCCTGGCAAGACAAACTATCAGCTCGATTCTGTGTATGCTATGGGCAGTGCTGCAAATCCGTTCCTTGCAAAGGAAACGGAGAGCTGAATACGAACGCGGCGAGAATCCGGGACACGTTCCTTCCCAAACTGGCAAGGCAAACTGCTGGCAGTTCGGGGGGGGCTTTGCCTCTGGAGAAGTGGGAAACTGCCGTCCATTCCTCATTGGGAAAAGAGCGGGGCAGCGCATTTTTGGCTAGTCCGTCAACGTCTGTTCTCTGCATCGAGTCTCATCCAGCGCTGAAGAGCAGCAGCAGCAGCAGCAGCAGCAGCAGGACGGTCCACCATGGCAAAGGGCAAAGCGGGCGAGGCCAAAAAGGGCGGCGACAAGAAGGGCGGCGGCGAGGCCAAGAAGGGCGGCGACGTCAAGGGCGCCCAGCAGATCAACGTCCGGCACATTCTGGTAAGAAGTTTTTTTTCCATCTCTCTGCCTCTCTGATGGGATGGTCTTCCTGCGACGAGCAGCCACCTGCTCACGGCACAAGTGCGAGAAACACGCCAAGAAGGAAGAGGCCCTGGCCAAGATCCGCAGCGAGGGCGCCAAGTTTGACGACGTGGCGCGCACGCACTCGGAGGACAAGGCGCGACAGGGCGGCGCGCTCGGCTGGAAGGTCCGCGGCAGCCTGGATCCGGCCTTTGAGGAGGTGGCGTTTGCGCTGCCGGCGAGCACGACGGCCGCGCCGGTGGTGGGCGAGGCCAAGACGTCGTTTGGATATCACATCATCATGGTGGAGGGGCGCAAGTAAGGCACAAGCAGAGCAGAGCAGAGCAGAGCAGAGCACAAAATACACCAAAATCATGAGTACAGCCATCTCCCTTTTTTTCTTGCCCTAGCCCTCCAGGGCCCTGATGGACTTTGCTACTTTTCGGCACAGCGCGGCCAGGCCGGGATCGGTCTGCCTGCGCTGCTCGAACCGCTCCAGCTGCTCTGGCCGCACTCCAAACCTTCCGGCCAATGCCACGAGCTGGTCCCACGAGAGCGGCCCGGCGTCGTCGTCGTCGTTCCTGCTGCTTTCCGGTGCCGATGGACGGTTCTTCCTGTCCGCCAGCCTCGCACGACACTCGTCCATGCGTATCCTGAACATCTCGTCTCTCCACGACCGCTGGTTCCGCGAAGCCTGGGCCTGGCCATCTGCACACTCCGGCACCTCTTCCCCGAGACAGAGGCCCTCCTCTCTGCCATCGTCCACGTCGTCGTGGCTGGCATCCACTCGAGGAGCCTGTTCGGCGACATGCCTCCGGTGTTTCTTTGTGTTGCTTCCTTTCCCCTTTGCTGTCTTTCGCGCCTCCTTTTTGACAGCCTTCTCTTTGTTCTGCTGCTTCTGAAACTCCTTCGCCGCCCGATCTTCGCCAACGTCGAGAAAGTAGTCGTGCCAGCCGTACAGAGGCTTGGCCTCGCCATGTTGCACGCGAGGAAGCCAGCCGGGAAGGACGAGAGGAGCTGGTGCAAAGCTGTCGCCGACCCCTGCATCTCCCTGCTCATCTCCACTGCCGCAGCCGTAGGCCAGTGCCGCTGTGGCCACGCCCCGACCTGCATGCACGTCGAGCAGACTCCATCTCGGCAGTCGCAGTGCCACTTCCAGAGGAGCTGCCGCCTGGACCGGTCGCTTGCCCTGTGGCACGCGAAAGGGAGCCTGACGTGAGACGGTCGCATCATTCGGGTGGAGGCTGTCTGCATACCGTGACAGGCCACGGATACGCGGGCCGGTGGTCCTGATGCCGACCTGGCCGACGCCTTCGGCTGTCTGCCTCTGGCGGAAGATGCTGCCGAGAAGCGTCTCCGCCTTGGCAGCCACTTCGACAGCAGACATTGCGGAGCTGTCCCGGCAGAAGACTGCTTCCAGGTGAGGCCGTGTCCGCTGGCCTTCGTCGCCGGCAGCGTCGGGCGCAGCCAACCCGCGCATCTTGCCGAGCAGCGACTGGCAGTGCTGCCGCAGCAGAGACTCTGGAGGCGGACCGCTGCTGGCGAACCACACCGCGTGGTAGTTTCCGTTGTCGTCGAGATCCAAGACGTCTGCCGTGCCCGTCAGGTCCTTCGACTGCTGGAGACAGCCGCGCTCGCCCAGGCGACAACAGCGCGTGCATTGCGCCGGCGGCTCCGCCAGAAAGGGAGACTCGCAGTCGTCCGCGGCGATGGCCCGCAACAGCAGCTTCCGGTCCAGCTCCCGCTTCTTCTGCGCCAGTGTGGCGGCCGTCTTTGGGCCGTCGCTGCTCTGATGCTCCGCCACCAGCATCGCGTATTCGTCCCGAAGCGAGAGGCGCTTGCCCGGGCCTCCCGCACCGGTGCGGTCGTTCACAAAGGCCTGGGCGTATGGCGTCGTCGTCAGCGAACAGCACGACCTGGCCAGGACGCACTGCAGACAGGGTGGAAGAGGAGGCGGCAGCGGCGGCAGCACAAGCGCCCGGGACGGCGGGCTTGTCGCCGCTTCTCTGCCTGCTGCGACCGGCCTCTTTGGTGCTGCCGTCCTGCTCAGCACGTCGTGCAGCCTCTGGCGTCGCTTCTCCTGCCACGCTCGTCGCCACTGTCCCAGACGCCGGGAATAGGCCAGCATCTCGACCAGCCGACTGCTGGCCAACGCCTGCTGCAGAACCTCAATGGCCTTGTCGGGGTCGTCACGCGCATGGTGCAGCACCTTTGTCACGATGGGGTCCTGGGTGGCGTCGGTTCTGCCGCTCTGGGCTATGAGCGTCTTGTATTCGATGTACAGCTGGCGAAGCCGCCTGACTTTCGGCGTGTCCTTGGCCGGCACATGTCGAGCTTTGTGGTGATGCCTGGAGCCATGGCGGTCTCGCCCGTTCTGGTTTGTGGAAGTGTATGTTGCCTGGTAGGCATTCCACATGGACGTCTGCAGGTTCAGGCTGGGCGTGGAGCCGGTCCGGAGAGCGTCGCGCTGGCTCTTCCTGTCTGGAGCCGCCGCAGCTGCCCTTGGATTGTCGCTGATGGGCATTCGGCGCGTGTCGTGCTTCACGTCCAGCCTGGGAAAGAACCGGGCCAGCTGCCACCGGAGCGCTTCCACGTCGGGATTGCTGTAACACGCCATGATGGTAAGGCGAGGAGGTAAATCAAGCTCTTTCTGGTAGCCGGATCTTTCTTGATAGTTTAGTGGTGTAGGCTGGGTTTAGATAAAAAAGGTAGGCTGAGGGTGGAAATAAAGTTCAAGAGAGCTGAAATGTGCCCCCGAAAACGCGGCTTCTGCAGCGTTTATAAAGAGGAGACGAGACGCTCACAAACAGCAACAAAGAGCCTGTTCACACAAATCAGCATCAGCATCAGCCACAACAGACGGCGAACAAAGGCAATTCGGTGAATAAATTCAAACTTGGTCAAAGAAAATGAGTATAGTTCCCAGCCCGCTCCGCCAGACCACACAGAGAAGCAAAACTGAACAAGCAAGGCGAGATTTGCATGCGAGCCTGTAGACATCGCATGGGGAAGCTTCGCCGATAAAGATAAAGTAGGAGGGCCACAGCGAGCAGACGAAAGGGGCGAGCGTCAAAAACAGAAATACAGCAGTGCCTTTTGGTTGCCTGAACATCCCGGTCATATCGCCTCCCCGATCCGCACTCTACATTTTCCGCCCCGTCGCCTACGAGCGCGCCTCTTCCAGCTCCAGCTCCAGCTGGCGGATCCTCTCGCTCTGGTCTGTCGACACGAGCAGGCGCTTCTTCAGGCCGTCCACCTCCGTGGTCAGCACGTCGATCTTGCTGTTCTGCTCCTTGACGAGCTGCGTCAGCTCCGCCAGCGCATCCGTCACGCCGGCCGGTGCCGTCGCCGCAGGCGCTTCGGGGGCGCCAAACGTTGCCGAGCGCGGCATGACCGGAGACGTCGCCGCCTTGGCGACAACCACCGGCGGCGACTGTGCCTGCGGCGGCTTGTACGGCGACGCAGGCGGCTGCGGGTTTCCTCCCGCCTGTCGCGGCTGCGGCCGGCCCACGTCCTCGAAGCTCGACGTCTCTGCGTCATCCTCGTCGTCCTCGTCGTCGTCCTGGTACTTGCTGGCCATGGACGCGATCGACTGCTTCTGGTCGCCCATGCTGGGCGGCGGGCCAGAAACGATCGCCGTCGGCTTCGGCTTCGGCTCGGGCTCTTTCGCCGGCGCCGCAGCAGCTGCCGGGGCGGGAGCTGAGCTCGTCGCCGTCGGTGTCGGCTTGTACTCCGACGGAACCTCCACCGGCGCAGTCCCGTCGTAGACGCTCTCCAGGTCGATCTTGGACGGGAGCCCTGTCTTGCCCGACAGCCACTCTGCCGCCGACACGGCCGGCTTCAGGCCGACAGCCGGCGGGAAGATGTCGGACTGGAACGTCTCGGCGCGTCGGGGCACCGTGAAGGAGACCGGCTCGATGTACGAGTCGTTTACCGTCTTGTAGGCCCGCATAACCTCGTTTTCGTGCACCTGTGGGAAACAGTCAGCATCAACATGGATCAGCTATTTCGGCTTGGTGGCAAGTTGGGACAGAACGCACATTCACGCCACGCCGAGGAACAAAGGCAAGGCCTCTTTGGGGATCGGCCGACTTGTGTTCCGAGAGGAATTCAAACTTGTCTTGTGCATACTCAAAGTAGCGGATGTTTCCGTCACTGCAAGAGGTCAGCGGCATGCACAACACGCAAAGACGCAAAGACGGGTCATCCGTCGGACTCACCCCTTGCCGGCAAGGTACAGGCAGTTCGAGCCGTCATCTGGAAGCGTGGTCAGTCCTGATACCCCCACCATCCGGCTCCAGAGGGCAGCTCACCCCAGAAAGGCATCAGCACGCCCGAGATGGAGTCGAGCTGGTTGAAGCCGCCGATCGGCTCGTTGCGGCCAGGCTCCCAGAGCGCCAGCTGGCGCTCGCTCATGCGCGAGAAGCCGGTGGTGGCAAACCGGTTGTGCTCGCCCATCCAGACGACGCGGCTGTTCTTGGCGCCCAGATGGCCCGGGCCCTCGTGGGCAGGCCGTTCCTGGCGGACGTCCCAGACGCGCAGCCGCTTGTCGCGCGACGTCGTGACCAGGAGGCTGCCGTCGGCGTTCCAGGACAGGCTCTGGACAATGTCGGGCTGCTTCAGCGTAAAGGCCGTCTGGCTCGTGGTGATGTCCCAGAGCTTGATGGTCAGGTCGCCCGAGGCCGACGCCAGGATGTTCTCGGCCGCCGGGTTGAACAACACCTGTCCGACCTTTCTGGGGGGGTGCGTCAGCACACTGCACTGCCTACACCGCCTGCACTGCCTGCACTGCTCTCGCCGTTCCCCGACCGGGAAGAATCGGAGCAGGATCGGATTGTCTCCCACCTTGAGTGGCCGGCCAGCTTGCTCACCGGCGCGACGTCGACGACTTCCTCCGCGTCCGTGTGCAGCGTAAAGTCCTTGGGCACGTGCCAGACAAACACCCGGCCGTCGTCGGATGCCGAAGCGAGGACGTGGTCATCAAAGGGATGCCTGCGCATGCGGTCAGTTCCCGGCTGCCCCGCCCTGCTCTGCTCTACCACCGCCTCTTTGCACCCACCAGTCGGTGTCCAGCACGGCAGCCGTGTGGCCACGAAACAGCGGGATCTGGTCTGGCAGCTTGCCGCGCTCGGCCAGCGGAATGACTGCGAACGCGCCACCACCGCTCGACTCCCAATTGACCGAGAGGTACTCGGGGTTCGCCTGGTCGTCCCTGGTCAGCCTGCCTGGAAATCTCCCAGGTCGTCTCGGTCGGAGCCCTCACCTTTATCAGGTTCGTGTCCCATGCATTGCGGCTGATGTGGAGGTTATCGTAGCAGAATTCTTTGCGCGTGGGCTTGCCAAATACATGGCCTGGTCGAAAGAAGAAAGTCAGCAGCTGCATCTCACCACCCGGTAATGCGGCTGCTCCCTGGCAGCAGAGGGTCACGACGCACGGTATTTGGATGCGCGCACAAAGCGTCCAGCCATTTGGTCGAGATGCGAGCTTGGAACGCCCGGGTAAACGTTTGTCGCAATGGGTGTGCTGGCGAAGCTGACGATGGTCAAAAAGAAGGCTGAAAAAAGAAAAGCGGATTTGAAACAGGAATCCGAAGGACAGATTCAGGAATGCGATTGAATGGGGATGGGCAGAATGATAAACGGGAGCAGACTAATCATCTGATGGTCAGGGGTTGTATAGTAAGGGAGGAAGCAAAAAACGGCCACCGTTGACGAAGAAAGCCCTTGAAGGATGAAGAAAGACAGGGTGTAAAGAACGGAAGCTCCGCCCCCTAATCCAAACAACTGTTAGGACCCCGCAATGCTGTCTCCCCTACTACAGCTTCCCTGGAGCGACGGCACGTGCTTCTTCTCTGAACCATTCCACCTGCTTAGACACCCTTGAAAACGAAACGCATCCCGTTTCGCATCCACCTGGCATTGCCCTGGCTTTCCAATCATGTAGCCTGATGCTACGTTCGTTGCTGCGAGCATTGACATCCCATTGCTGGTAGGACCACTTTGAATAGGGGGCCAAAAAAGTTACTACCCCTCCAAAAATATTTGGCTCCGCTGGGGCTCGAACCCAGGACCTTCTGCGATTCTTAGCAATCGCTTGTGAAGCAGACGTCGTAACCAACTAGACCACGGAACCCGTTCTTATGGAACAACCCACCGCTATAGCAATCTATGAGAGCTCTGTGGGCTGTGCGCTGAATAAGCGGCAACGCTTCGTTTTGCACGATTGATTATTAGTCGACTTTCGCAACTTGATGCTGAAGATAATATGATGTAAGATGATTTTCATCTGTGGGTATACAGATACTGATGTGTCTGCCCCTTTCATAGAAACAGACCGGTAATGCCCCCTGCTCCTATTTACAAAGAACTAAAGATAAAACAACAGTGGAGAAAAAGAAAATAGGCCAGACAAAGCAAGTTAAACAAGCAGGAAGAAAGCCAAATCGGTCATGCTGTTCGCCATCATTTCATACATCTTCCGAGGGCTCCCCCCCACCCTCTCTCCACGACCCTGCGGTCTTCGGCAAGTCGCCTGCCCTCGGTATGAGACCCGCGTGAGCTCTCGCCCCCTGGGTCTGAATTGTGGTTGCCAACCGCAAATTCAGAAAAACGCAGTCCTCTCCAATTGTACGCCACTATGAAAAGAATCGTCGCCAATTATTGGTATTCCGGCCCAGACCACTCCGTTTCCATTTGCCATCCTTGTCCACAGAGGGAAAAAACAAATAAAGAGACATGCTTTGCATTTGCCAGAGGGTGGTGGAATGCGAAACACTAGGCACCTGCAGTGAGCGCAATCCTACATCGTCCGCTGTCTACCTCCATCTCAGCTGTCTTCTGTCTTGGCACCATTGGCCTCCCCATTGGTGCCGAGGCTTGCCCCGTTGGATACGAGCTTGATTTTGGGAAGTGGGTTTGCTGCCAGCGCCGGGGTGCCAGACCGCGTTGTAGGCGCCAGCGATACCTCCTTCTCCGAGGATGGTTCGAGATCCTGGAGCTCTGGATGCGCAGCCAACTCGTCTCTGAATTTTTCTAGGAAGTAGCTCTGGTTCGGGGGTTAGTCAACGGGGAAAGCAGAGCGATGGGGCTGGCAGGGACACTCACTTCAATCGTGTTGGCATCTGCATACAACAAGCTGCCGTCGTCATTGTAGGTGCGGCAGTTCCTGCACAGAAGCTGGATGTCGGCCTTCATGTCGCTGAGCCGGCGGTACTCGTTCTTCTTGATCTTGGCATTGATCTGGTTCATGCAAATCGGCTTCGAGATAATGACGTAGTAGTCACCGTAGTCACGCTTCGAAGGCAGCCTGACAAAGGGCCCGATGATGATGCGCTTTGCCAGCTCGTCGTCTTCGTCCTTGTCAGCTTCGTTCTTATCTTCGCTGTCTTCCGGTTCAGGATCGTCGACTTCTAGCTTCATCAGGCCGTCGGAGATGCGCCGCAAGCTCTCCTGGAGCGACACGCGCTGTGGCGCTGTGATGGAGCCGTCGACAGCACCCGAGACGCCGTTGGGCTGGCCGGCAACAGCCTTTGGACGGCCCTGGGGACCACGCCTCTTCTTGGCCGGTGGCGGCTGCGCCTCCTCCTCTGCATCGTCCGCTTTGCGCTTCTCGTTCTTTGTAACCGCCTTGCGGCCCCGCTTCTTGACCGGCGTCTCTTGCTCTTCCGAGCTGGCACGACTGACAGAGGGAGACAGGTCGGCCGACACGCTCCCGCCGGCACCAACTCTTCGTTGACGGTTGGCTTCGCGCTTGTCTTTGCGTGCCTGCTTACGCGCAGCTGCAGCTTCCGGACTGTCGTCGTCGTCATCGACTGCCATGAGCCACTGCTCTTCTGTAAGGCCATCGTCGTATCGCACTTTGGTCCGTTCGCGCGCACCGCGTCCAAGGATGACTTCAGCTTCCTCTTCAACCTGACTGGTGTCTGCCAGGTAGATGTCGGGCAGCTCGTTCTCGCCCATCAGGCGCGGAAGGGCCTGGCAGCCCGGCGCGGTGCCGTAGATAGGGTCGCGACTGCGCACCTCGTCCATCTTCTGGAATGTCACCAGCTCGGCCTCGCTCCGGGCCAAGATCATGTTGAGCTCCTCATCATCCATTTCCTCCTGCTCGCCCGTCTCGGCCATGTCTGCCGTCTCTAGCAGCGTCCGCAGCATGGCATCTCGATCCGTCTCAGACGACTTATTGTCAAATCGACCAGCCTGGATAACCTTGCCATCCATGTCGAGCTTGTATCTCGCGCGCTCCAAGATCTTCTCTTCGATTGAAGTCGACGTGATCAGCCGGAGAATGCGCACCTCGTTCTTTTGGCCGATACGATGTGCGCGATCCTGGGCCTGCAGATCCTGGTGAGGATTCCAGTCCGAGTCGTAGATGATGACCGTGTCTGCAGTCTGCAGGTTGAGACCCAGACCACCGGCACGTGTCGAGAGCAAGAACATAAAGTACGGAGAGTTTGGTGCATTGAACTCCCGCAGCAGATCAGACCGTTCGTCGGCTTTGGTCGTGCCGTCCAGACGGAGGTACTGGACGTTGCGGTACCGCAGGAAATCTTCCATGATGTCCATAATGGCCGTCATCTGGAAGAACATGAGGACACGATGGCCGGTGGCTTGGTACTTTGGCAGAATCCGCTCAAGAAGCTCAAACTTGCCAGCCGTTCGCCACAAGAGGTCGTTGCTGATGCTCAGCGGGTTCATGACGGTCTCAATCTCGTCAAACACAAAGGGGTGGTTGCAGAGCTTGCGCAGCTGCATGATCACGTTGCTCAGGCCGCGAGCACCCATCTTGCCACCCTTGCCGTCGCTGACGATGAGCTTGTTGTTTGTCAACATCTCCTTGTACAGGCGAGCCTGCAGTGAGGAGAACTTGCACTTGATCACCTTCTCCGTCTTGTCGGGCAGATCCTTCTCGACATCCTTCTTCAACCGGCGCAGCAAGAATGGTTGCAGCACCTTGTGCAGGCGCCTGATAACCAAAATCTGCTCTTCTTCGTTGAGCTCCATCCGGTCCTGGCTACCCGTGTTGGCAAAGGGGGTGTTGAACCATTCGTCAAACGTCTTTACCGACTTGAAAATGTTGGGTAGCACAAAGTTCAGCATGGCCCACAGCTCGCCGAGGTTGTTTTGCAGAGGGGTACCAGTGAGAATAAGACGGAAGCGGGTGTTGTAGTGTTGTGAGATGGTTGCACTGAGCTTTGAGTTGCTGTTCTTCATACGATGACCTTCATCGACAATCATGTGGAACCACTTGATCTTGCTCAGCAGCGGTCGGTCCTTGATGACGTACTCGTATGTCGTGAGAAGCACTTGGAATCGTCCTTGACGAATCTTGTCTTGCTGCGTCTTGCGAACATTTGGCGGGCCCTTGTATACGATACGGGAGACCGACGGCGCCCATTTTTCAAACTCCAGATTCCAGTTGGTCAGCGTACTCAGCGGCACAATAACCAGATACGGGCCAGTTTGGTGTTTCCGCTCGATCAGGTACGTAATCAGACTGATGGTCTGGATGGTCTTGCCGAGACCCATCTCATCAGCCAGGATACCGTTCAGGTTGTTGTTGTACAGCGATATCATCCACTGGAGACCCTTGATCTGGTACTCCTTCAGCTTGCCACCAACAAGCATATGGGCTTGCTCCGTAACCTCTTCTCTGATGCGATGCGCCACGGCATAGTAGTCGATCTTGCGGGTGCGGTCCTCGTCCTCGGAGTCAAAGTCGCTCTCTTCCTCGACGCGAAGCCGTTCGTCGCCGTAGCGCTCGGCAGCCTCGCGCTGCTGGGCCTTGACGGACGACGCAAGCTGGTGCAAGAAGCCGTCTGTCTGCCGCAGGAGGTGAGTGATTCGGGTGTCCTTTGCCTGGTCTAGCAGCTTGAGGTAAGCCTCCTCATCGTTGGCCTTGAGGGCCTGCAGACGCTGCTTCGCGGTACGCTCGATCCGCTTCTGCTCCTCCTTCTCAATGTTGAAGTGCTGGTTGAACATGACGCGCCCCAGCTTCTGCATCTTGTTCCGCTGGCTCGCAGCGGTCGCCTGAAGTTCGGCCCGGTGCTTGTTGACAGCATCGAGGAAGTCGGTGTGTCTCTTCTTCTCGCGGTGCTCGCGAGCATCGCGCTGCTGCTTTTCAAGCTTCTCAGTGATGCGTGCCTCGCGCACACTTTGCTTCTTCATGCGCCGATAATTGCTGCGATTCGTGGTCATAGCCAGGTTGTCGTAGTGCATCATCTGCCGGCCAATCTTGTCCCGCAGAGCCCGCTGCAGCGAGTACAAGCCGAGGCACTTCATCTCAATGTATGCCTTCCGTTTGATGGCGTCGTCAGGAGTCAAGGTGTTGGTGGCCGTGTCCCAGTAGCTGATATTGCTCGGCAGGGCCTTGAGCTCAGCGTACCGAGCACTCATCCGGTTGAAGACAATCTTCTCTCGCTCAATACGCAGAGCGTCGAAGTCGATACCGGTAGGCAGAATGCCGGGAATGACCGGCCGGTTGATGCGACGGCCGTGGTCAAAGTAGCTGATCGACTTTCTGACCGCACCGGACTCATGGGGGGATTGCACAGTCTTGAACGACTTGATCTTGCGAGCAGGCACCGATGCGTCCGCAGTGGCAGGATCGACACCGTTCACAGCTGGCTTGGCCCCGTCCTCACCAGGTCTGCCAGCCGCGGCTGTGGCAGAGGCCGGAGTGGGCGTCCCAGCAGGGATCGGCTTGCCGCCGGGGAGAGCAGGCCCGGCCTGTGGCGCCTTTTCAGAAACAGACGCCATCTGTCTCCGCGACCGCTGGCCAAAGATCACTTGCTGGGTCTGGAGCGGGACACCAGCATTCCTAGTCAGGTGCTTAAAGGCCTGGATCTGGTGCCGAAGAAGGCTCAGCTGCTGCTGTGTGAAATGGCCACTAGCAGGCGGGTTGCCAGGCGTGCCACCTGGTATTGCCGCCGGGATGCCGGGAGCGGTGGCGATGACAGGTGTGCTGGGGTTGGCACCACTTGCCGAGGCCGGGGTCATGCCACCCTGTTGAACCGGCCGGCCGACCTGGGACGGGTATCCTTGTGCAGGCCGGCCCGGGTGAGGAACACCGCCGCCGTTAATGGCGCCGTTCGCGGCCGCAGCGGCAGCTTGTTGTGCTGCATGCTGTTGAGTCTGTTGCTGCTGCATCATCTGTCTCTTAAAGGCCTGGTGCTGTTGGATGTTCATCAAAAACTGCTGCGTTTTGATAAAATCGGGATCCGTTTGGGAGACACCCTGTTCCTTCATTTGGCGGAAGCGCTGAGTGGAAAGCAAGGTGTGTCAGCACAGACTGGAGGCATGGAGGGACAGAAGATGGAGCATAGCTCGATGGAAGGAGCCGCCATGACAGGGTGATGAGACTGTGGATGCCAGGCGATGCCTTCTTACCATATAGACTTCGTGTACTTGCTGCGACGTAATGCCATTGGGGGGCGCGGAGCCGGACAGCGGCATGGCTGCCGATGCCTGGACAGAAGCCATGGCGGATGCTGTGGTCGTTCTCCGTCCGTCGTCTGGTGGTGTCTCGAGGTAGATGTGAGACCAACAGAAGTGATCACACTGGCGTATGCAGGTTACGTATCGCGCATAGCGAGAAAAGCATCAATCAATTGAGCGAGGGGACGGGTTACGTCGCGTCGATATCCGCAAAAGGCTGGTTGGGGGGGCAAAATGTTGTTTGCCGTGGCAAGGACGAAAAAAGCGCGTGTGGACTGGCGCAAAAGACGTCGGCGCGTCTTGTCGCGGTTGTTTCGCAGGCAGGGATAGCTTGGAAGCCAATGCTTGGGAGCGAGGGCAAAAAAAGAAAGAAAGGACAAGCAGGTTGAGCTAAAGGTAGAGCTGGCCAAGGTGCAGCAGCCAAGTTCCACAGACAGGAAAGATGGGTTTCGAGGCAGAGAGCGCAAATAGAAAAAAGAAGGGTCGCGACTGTTGGTCAGGTAAAAGCGAGAGTGGAGGACAAAACAAGGGGCGATAAAAAAAAAGTTGGGAGGTTGAGGATAGAAAGGCACGGCAATGGGGTTGCGTGCGAGGCCTTCTGGCAGGGCAGACGCGCGAAAAAAAATCGCGTGTCGATTTGTCTCGGGGGTTTTCGAGATAGGATTTGATGGATGCGGAGAGGGTTTGGCGATTTTTCGATGCGCGCGCGGTCGCCCGTTGATGATGAGAAGTAAAATGACCACGAAAGATTCGTACGGATGGTTGGTGCGGGATGGCAGAGGGAGCCCACAGTAAATTTCAGAACGCCAGGCAGGGAGACTGCTTGCGGCCTGAGGCAGCAGCTCTGTTCGCGCCGTCTCTGCCGGGTAACTAGATAAGAGTGGGGCGACAGTGGTAACAAGAAGGCATGAAACGATTAGTCATATATTCAAACACGGGGTATCTACATATTCTCTACGATAAGAAACACGCACGACGCGCAGATAGCATCAACGCCTGGCCTTCTTCTTGTCCGGCTGTGCGGCCTCGTCGTCGTCGCTGATCTCTGCGTACTCCGTCACGGGTGCCGTGTCTTTGTACGCGCCCGTGAAGATCGGGTCCTTCTTGGCGATATCTGCGTATTTCAGCAGCGCCTCGCGCGGGTCCTCATGCAGCATGCGACTAAGCGGGATGTTTTTCTCAATGTGCCTGTCGTCTGGTTGGTTGCGCATGAATGGCGTCTGCATGGGCATCTGAGGCCGTCGTGGGTCGTAGGACTTTCCCGAGGCGGAGACGCCGGTGCGCCGCCCCCGCGGCTGCGCGCCGGGCACCACGATATTGTCGCCAGAGATGCCGACGTCCTGGTCCATTGTGAGCGTAGGGTCGTCGTCGATGTGCCTCTTCTTGGGCGCGCGGCGGATGATTTCGGCGGCGCCGCGGACGGACCGCTCCGGGTCGAAGAGCACGTGCATCTCGCCGTTGGCCGAGCCGGTGAGGACCTGGTTGAGCTTGGCATGCCAGTCGGCCACGATCAGCGGCGAGCCGGGGGTCACCGGGGTCACTACCTCGGGACGCAGGTTGCCCGGGTTCAGGATGTGCAGGTCGCCGGTCGCGGACCCGGTGATGATGCTGGTGGAGTTGGGCCCGTACTTGATGCTGGTCATGTGGAAGCGGTCCGACGTGGACTCGTGCTCGACCGTCACCAGCGGCTGCTTGAACTTGCGCGTATCCCACAGCTTGATCAGGCCGTCGCCTCCTCGCGTCACCACCATGCGTCCGTCTGCGCTGATGTCCACGCCTCCGGTCCACATGCCCGGCTTGTGTGCGTCGCGGATTTCTGCCGCCGGCCGCGAGAAGGGCCCGTTGCCGCTGTACATGACCAGGCAGCCGTCGAGGGCGGCCGCCACCAGCACGCTGCTGCCCCCAACACCACTGCCCTGTGCCGGTGCCCCCCATGCTACGGCCGTCATGCGGGAACGGCCTGCGGACCCGGCTGCCTTGGACTTGAAGACAATGACGTCCTTCTGGCTGCGCTTGTTGTTCACGTCCCATATGCGCAGCGTGCTGTCGGCACCGGCCGTCACGCAGACCTCCCGGTCGGTCGGGTGCCAGGCACCTGTGGATATCTCCCCCACGTGGCCCTTGGTGTTGTGCATATCTCTCAGGTACATGTCGCCCTTGACAAACTCGGTCAGGACTGCCCCGTCGCGCGACAGGATCTTCGCCTGGGGGTGTGCGGTGATGCAGAGGATAACGTTCGCGGAGAGCGGGTGGAATGACACGTGGTTCACAGGATGCGACTCTGTCGTTGCCGATGCTTTGCCCTGCCAGGGATCGACGCTCTTAAAGGGCCGTAATGTCGTTGGCGTCATGGAGGCGAAGTCGTACAGCTTTACTGTGCAGTCGCGCGAGCCCGTCACTGTCCGCGACCCCCCCGCGTCAACAGACAGGCTTGTGATGGGCTTCTCGTGTGTCTTGAAAACGAGCTCGTGGGAGAGAGGGAACCTGTCGTTGTCGTCACCGCTGTCTGAGGAATCGGAGTCGGAGTCGGAGTCAGAGTTGGAGTCGGAATCGCCCTTGCCATCTTTGCCCTCCCCTTTCCCCCCTTTCCCCGTATCTCCAGCATTGTTTGCCTTCCAAGCCGGCCGCCTGCTGTGTTCTATCTGTGCTTCAATGTTGGTTTCTTCCGACTTCTTGCCGAAAGACGTCGGCAGGTAACTCTTTAGTGCATCATCGTCAGCCAGAACAGCAGCGTCGATCTGGTAGTCTTCGTCGTCGCTCATGTTGTAGTCGTGTCTGTAATTTTGCACACCGAGTCCGCCTATGTCCGTCTGTGAACAAGCCGTGCGTGTGTGCGGGTATGTGGAGTTGCTGGGTCTTGTTGGAGCTGTGCTTCTCGAATGGCAAATTTAAGATATCGTGGATATGTATTTATGCGGGTTGTCGTGATCGTTTAAGACAATACTTGGGCTAAATACGGAGTACGATCGCCACTGTTTGTCGAGCTTCCTACAAGCTCAACGGCGTTGGCTTATGCCTTCCAGCCGTCGCAGTTCCTCCTGCTTCAGCCGCTCCTGAACTTTGACACGCTCTGGAACGATGCGTTCCCGCGGCACAGTGATCTTCCATCCGGGCAGCGCCTCCTTACCGAGCGCCCTCAGCGTGGCCAGCTCGACAAGGCTGTAGTCGTTGCCCGCGCTCCCGTTGCGATCAAAACAAAACGGCTGTCTCAGGCTGACGGGCGGGTTCGTGATGATGCGGACATTTCTCAGCGGGTTGGTGGATGCCGAATGCAGCATCAGAGGATGCAACAGATACACGTCGCCACACTCGCCAGTTGCTTCGACAAAGTTGGTGGAGCGGACGGCAAGCTCTTTGTACGAGAGCTTCTTTCCTTTGGTGCTAAAGTCAGCCCCATCACGCGCAGCCATCTGTGGAGACACTCCGTCTGGGTGGTCATGCAGCCACTGCGCGATATGCGGCAGGGCCTCGGGACACAGGACGGTGCCGCCACCGCCAGGCACAATGTCGGTAAAGAGCGGGATGACCAAGAGGCCCTGCTCTGGGCTGTCGAGGAAGTGCACAAAGAAGTCGCCGTCGATGTGCCAGCCGTTCAGGTCCTGGGGGCGAACCGGCTTGTTCTCGCCGCGAGCGGTTCCCAGGTTGACAATCAGTGAGTCGCGCCAATGACGGGATCCAGAGGTGACACGATCCTCGCCTCCACACACCTCGCAAATGGCTGCCCAGGCGCGAGGAGCAAACTCGGAAGAGTCAAACGAGGTGTGGGACGGCATGTGGATGCGTTCTTGCTTCCACGTGCCCTTATCTGTCGACGACATGCCGAGACGTGTCCACACATCCTTGGTCACAGCTTTGGCTTGCTCCCGTGTGAACGCCTTGGGGACTCTGTGCAGCGAACGCCATGTCAGTAATTGGTTTGCGTCGATGTGAGCTGCTTTGGTTCTGTCGCCTTTGGCAGAGAAAGATCGGTGTATTCGGTCATACTTCACCCAGCCATGAGCCACAAAGTGCTCTCTCTCGGCGGCGGTAAGGATCGGGATTGAGGTCATGTTGGATGGGACTGAAAAGGATCGAAACCTGAGTTCTCGGCAGGAAGCGCAGGGAAGTTGACGGGATGAGTATCTACAACGAGTGCATACTCGAGGAGCGGGGCGGTAAGACAAGATGCGAGTGACCGGAGTCGGTATGTTCAGCTCGTCACGTGGATACCTCCTTGATAATGCATCCTTGATGTTCAGCCGTTTGTGATGCAGCTCCTGTAGTCCCTATTGGTCGAGATGGCAGCGCTGCACGGAGTGAAGATCTTTGTCCGAAATGGGAAATGTCAAGGCTCAGGCGGCTAGACAGCCAGGGCAGATGAGATAGCAGAAAATAGTGGATCGCTCCGGTACGAGTAGTCATTAGGCAACTGTCAAGTCTTACAGATCACATTTCAATAATAACTCAAGAAAGGAGGCGCAAAAAAAAAGCAAAAATATAATCTAGGAGAGTGTGGTACTCGAAACCACGACCTAGAGATCTGCAATCTCTCGCTC
The DNA here is from genome assembly GCA_029299595.1 of Grosmannia serpens. NCBI lineage: Eukaryota > Fungi > Ascomycota > Sordariomycetes > Ophiostomatales > Ophiostomataceae > Grosmannia > Grosmannia serpens. The sequence goes on from JANSMH010000115.1 coordinate 34,423, forward strand.
TACCACTGAGCTAACCCTCCGAGTTATTATTATCTCCGGTGGCAGATCTGTCTTATGTAGCTGGACTGCAAAAAATTAGCGGAAATAATGAAACTTCCGATGGAAGATATCTACAAGTATTCCTGAATGGTGCAGTGCTGTTCCTGTAGTATAAAGAGGTGTGGTGAGATGAGCAGTCAGACCAACTCAGTGGTCAAAGTCCATTCAGGCCACCCGTGCCAACAAAAACGGCCAATTCCCGCTATCCTACAGGCCTCGTTCACTATCTCAAGCGTATCTCAAGCGCCGGGTCTCTCCTCCGGGTCTAGTTCTGCCCGCCCTCCTATCTCGGAACCGAGGTCAAGCTGGTGGATAACAGTGCTAGCCAGATAGCCAGGGTAGCATACGGGGAATGCGTAGTATGCTCGGGTTACTCCGACAGGGTTCCCATATTCGTACTCTGTAGGATTGTGCTCCGTATCTTACAACAAGAGCCAATCACTGTAGTACGGAGTACTCGTAAGACATCCCCCGCTTAATTATGCGCTGCACGGCTCCCCGAGACCGCTGCTACTATAGGAACATAGTCCCGACCACTACTGACCTACCTACCATATCCAGCTAGACGCCGATCAGAGTCTAGCTGATGGCCCCCATTATATACAACCTTGTTCCAAGGTCCAAGACAAGAACTATGCAGTGCACCACTACCTGTAGTACTTTGTGGTGTGTGCTTTGTCATTCGTTGTATTTGCCCTGCGGCTACTCTCTTATCGCTGTAGGGCAATGCCGCCGTAGGGATGCCAAGAAAGCCAGCGTTGGCCGTCGCTGTATCGCCGTATTGACCGACACCCATGCAGATAGGCACGACCTATGCGATAGTAGAGCTTTATCTATATACGGTCCTTGGCCGCTCCTCTCAGTTCCCTTACTTTCTGATCCTTTCTGCCTCCGTTCTGCCGTCCATTTTCGCGAGGTCTCCCAACGTTGCCTCATTGAACTGCTTCTTCTTCCGAAGACGACATGGCATCCGTCTATGAAGAAGGCGTCGAGGGCGGCCAGCGCCTCCCACCGGGGACGGTACACCTGGTCGACCTGGACGGCAGCATCGCGACCCGACACGCGGACGGCGCGCGGGACATCATCCTGGTGCCGAGGCCGAGCGAGGACCCCGAGGACCCGCTCAACTGGACGTTCAAGCGGAAGCTGCTGGCCACGTCGTGCGTGGTCGTGTACACGATCATGCTGGCCATCCCGTCCAGCGCCGTGTACTCGGTGGTGACGCCCATCCGCAAGGCGACGGGGCTGTCATTGGCAGACATCAACAACGGCACCGGCATCATGGTAAGATACGATATGGCTGCTACGATCGCATTTGTGGGGGCGGACGGGCCTGCTGACAAGCCTCAGTTCCTCTTCTACGGCTGGGGATGCATGGTGTGGCAGCCTCTGGCTCTGCAGTACGGAAAGCGGCCGGCCTACCTGTTCTCGCTCCTGACCAACATTGTCATCCTGGCCACGGCGCCTCTGTGCATCACCCCGCACACGTACCAGGCCAGCCGCATCCTGCTCGGGCTCTTTGGCTCGCCGGTGGAGTCTCTGTGTGAGGTCTCCATCACCGATATTGTAACGTCTCCCTGCTCGACCCCTACGGCCTCGTGGGACACCTCGTGCTCTTCGCTAGACTCACACGTGACAGTGGTTTGCCCATGAGCGGCCAAAGTACCTGGCGTGGTATGGCTGGTCTCTGTCGCTGACCGGAAAATTGGCGCCCATGCTTTCCGGCTTCATCAACGTGGGCATGAACTGGAAATGGACACTGGTGAGTTGACCCGTTCCCTCTTGTCCTCCTCGCTGCCTTGGATCCGACGGCTGACAACCGGACAGTGGTGGTGCGCCATCTGGAATGCCATTGCCTTTGTATACTGCTTCTTCCTCATGGAGGAAACTAACTATGACCGCAAGCACACGGCCGTGGCCGCTCCCGCAGTCGTAGTCGGTGGCGAAAAGGGCGAGGATGGCAGCAGCGGGCCAGAGGACGGCGAGAAGCAGACGCCAAGCAAGGGCGTCGATGCCCAGGACAGCGAGCTGCGCGATGTCGAGACGGCCGACGTGGCCTGGCCTCGCAAGACGTACGCACAGAAACTGGGCATTGTCGACAAGCCGCGCCCGAACCGGCTGTGGGACAACTTTCTCGCGCCCCTGAAGGGATTCACATACCCGGCAGTGGTCTACGGGGGGTACGTTTGCGTGTGTGGGCGTGTGTGTGTATCTGCATCCGACTGACTTGTATAGCCTCATGTACGGCGCCAACAATCTCGTCTGGCCGGGAACGCAAAACGCCACCACCGGCACGGTCTACACGCTGAAGTACGGCTTCTCGACGGCCGGCGTTGCCGCGGCCTATGCGGGCGGTGTCCTGGGCACGGTTCTGGGGTGTGTCATTTTCCCAAAAGCTTCTAGTTGAACGACACTGACACCAGACAGCGGCTTCTACTCTGGCAAGGTCGGACGCATGCTGACGCTGCGGCTGGCTCGAAGCAACGGCGGCATGTCGGAGCCGGAGCACACGCTCTGGCTCTTCTCGGCCTCTGTCTTCCTCGTGCCCTTCAGCACGATCCTGTACGGCCTGGGCGTCACGTACCACGTGCACTGGTTCGGGCTCATCTTCTCGCAGTTCACCATGGCCATCAACAGCTCGCTCTGCGTGGCCGCGGGCCTCAACTACGCCATCGGCTCGTACAAGGAGCTGAGCGGCGGGCTCGTCGTGACCTGCGTGCTGATCCGCAACACCATGTCCTTTGCCATCAACTACGCCATCACGCCCTGGCTGACCGCGCTCGGCTACCGCAACACCTACATCAGCGTAGCCGTCATTGGCTTCGTCTACAACCTGAGCTTCCTCTTCATGATCAAGTACGGCAAGAGGCTCCGTGAGATGACTGCCGGGCGATACTGGCGCGAGGTCGAGGTCGCCCGCGGAAAGGGCCTTAGCCACTGATTGACAATATCAGGGCCGATAATAGGGCAGCCAGAGAATTGACAGCTCGATGATAGGACTCAATCTCCCCAGGACCTTTTTGCCTTTGCTGTATAGCTCTTCGCCGTACAGTGTACATAGTAGCACATAAGTAGAAGTATTTATTTTCCATATATCACACGTTCAGTAACATCTATTGGCCTTTAAGTGACTGGAATAGCTTGCTAGCTTTGCCTTGTACTGTCTCTTTGTCTGTTGAATACTGTACTGTCTCGACCATGTATTTACGCCAATACTGTATAGTGCTTGGCCTAACCAAAAGAAACCCGTTTCTGTACTTGTTCGTACGAGAATTAGCAGTTACGTACTCAGTACTTGGGGAGCCCCACACTTCAAGTAGGAAGCTGTCTCCGGAAGAGACTTCCGCTTTGATGACGCTACCGGGCTACTAGTAATGTGGAGAATGACGGCCCGGGTCGTCGATCGATAGCGGCTCTTGACATTCGTTGAGCGAGCATGAAGCGCAACCCGCCTTAAGTTGCAATCCCCCGGCTCGCTTCGTGACGACGACATTCGAGGGATGTTTGAATGTTTCTCAACTTGCCAGGAGGACTTCAACGTAGAGATTTGCTGCAGCTGTGGAGAGAGGCCGCAAAAATAGAGCAATGAGCCCATAGTTTTACAGGCGAAATGACGAGTCGTTTTACCCACTTTGTTTCTCTTTTGTTTTCTATCTGTACTATTATGCATTCTTCTTTCCCGCTTTCTTCTTTTTTCTCCTGTTTTCTCCTTCTTCACGGCTCCCTCTCACCAGCTACTTTGTCCTCAGCCCGAGTTGGTCTAAGTCGTTGGATTTACCTGGACGTGGTCTTGGCCGAACAGGCCCAACACTTGATCCCCCAATGATTAGATCTGTGACTGGTAGGAAAGTTGGCAGGCAGAGAAGTCGGTTATAACTGGATAATTCGTTCTTTTTAAAATTATTCTATGCCAGAAGGGAATTCGACTACCGGCTTCTGCTATAAATCCACGGTACTTCGGGCTCCCCTGGGACTGAAAGCGGGCGGCAATGCCCTGCACGTCGTTGAGCTGACCCGAGTGGGACATGCCGGAGGAAATGTCGACGCACCGCGTGCGCTAGTCCACAGAAGGCGCGAAAGTGTCACCGTCGGCAAACTCGACGGAGAGCTCACGGTCCGGAATGGGATGGAGCGCTGGAAGAGGTTGGGGCCTTCCGTTGTACCTCGTGTGTACACGAGCGATAGGCGGCTTGCTGATCATCCGAGAACAGCTCAAAGGTCTCGCTGATGGCGGAGACATTTTTGTCCATGGCGACTAGAGAGCTCAGAGCTGATAGGAGCTTGTTTTAGTGAATTGATGTGGCCAAGCCGAGAGATACACATTGTAAAGCACTTATATGTGGTGTGAGGCGTTTCATATATGCCACCAGTCAGGCAACATTGACTTCTCGGAACTCGAATCCATCGCTGTCCAGAAGCATAAGCCCAACTGCGTCGCTTTCTAGTTTTCAAAGAAATCTTCCGGTTCGGAAATGACAGCCTCTTGGCCAAGACACGAGCTGGTTCTCAAGTTCGCCTCTCATCGCTGTGGGACATTTTGGAAGACTGACACCACTAAACGGACTTTTACCCCCGCAAATCGCGGGACCCACTCGTAAAACCCTGTCTGATAGAAGGCAGTTTCCAACTTGGATTTCTGCTACAGATGACATACAGTACGGATACACGGAAACGGACTTTTTAGTCTCTTGTCGCCAATAATGCTTTCCCACTGTCTAGATAGATGCAACGGGCTGGAACTACTTTTTCAAATACGCCGTTGTACTGCCCAATAACCTGACGGCAGCGGGCTAGATTGTTCAATACTGGCGTCCCAATCTGAACGTGGCCATTTGGTGACTGTCTTCGCCTTGTAGTACTCCGTACATCAAAGGAAATAGTACCATATGTTTAGAGTTGGGCTCATACTTTGCATAGGGCGCGAAGGTGGCCGCAGTGATGCCAGAATACCGTTCATAATCAAGGTTTTGTCAGATTATTCCCGGCAATACCAACTGGCAGGCGAAATGCGCTTGCGGCTTGCAAGATACTTTCGTATTACGACACAAACTCATGGTCCAAGTGCTGAAAAGCTCGAAATTGCTGCGGATCGTCCTCATGCCCCGGTACCTCAAGAGACACATAGTTCTACGTCTAATCTAGGTGGAGAGCGCTCGACACCTATTCTCCTGACTTGGTAAACATATTCGATACTGGCTTCAGGATAGGTTCTTTCCAAACGAGAACTACACGTCTCGCTAACGGTCATCAGATACTAGGCGAATAGTCTTTGAAAGTGCATGTTCGTGCAATAGGTAGAAGTATAGATTGTTGCGAGTCGGATGGATTAATCGGATCAAGTCTGTTTTTAGCAGAGATTATCTGATGATAAATGGGGGACAGGCAGCAATATGACCATTTAATTGTTAGATATAAAAGGAAGGAGCGACTGACGCGTGAACACGCTGCTTTTGGCAAGTTGCAACATATCTGACTTTCGACCCCGCCATCCTGTCTGCTTGCAATTCTTTTCCCTCTTTTGTTTCGCCCAAGAGACTAAATTCTCTCTCCCTCTCTCTCTCACGACAAAACACACACACCCAAAAACACACACATCACTGTATCTATGGCATCCACAGCTCTCAGCCGACTATTTGGCCGCAGCGATAAATCTGACAACGAAAGCAGGGGAGGCGGTGATGCTGAGAGCAGCCGCAGCCGCAGCAGCAGCAGCAATGGAAGTCGTTGGGAGGACAGAGCGCAGAATAGTGTTCTTCGACCGGAGGATCCAGGGAGGCCTTGTCCCATAGCAAGACTGTCAGAAGAGCTGCTGCTGCACATCTTTGAGCTCGTCGAGACGACCAGTCCGCAGACGGCAGCCAGCCTCGCACTGGTCCACCCACGATTCATTGGGCCAGCACGCTACGTGAAGCACCGACGGGTGAGCCTAGACCTGGGAAACCTGCATGAAGTGGCAGCAAGGCTGGATCTCATTGAGAAGGCTAGCAAGGGCAGGAAGGGCGGGCTGCTGTCGGCCATCCGGGAGCTGCGTGTCTTCACGCGGTTTGGAAGAGTGGATGCAACGTGTCTCGAGCGGCTGGCCGGCATGATTGCAGACATGACGGGCCTGCGCGCTGTGCACTGGGAGGAGTGCAGCCCGATGCCGGTAGCGATGCTCGAGGGCCTGCGTGGGCTGGCATCGCCGTCAGAGCCGGTGAAGCTGCACGTGGTCGTCCGCGATCGCAACGGACACGGCGTCGGTCCGGGCGTCCGAAAGCTGCTGACCGCGCTCGTCGGCTGCGGCGGCCTGGTTTCGCTGACGCTGGACACCGCATACCTGGACGCGGCCGACTGCCGCAAGATCACGCAGCCGCTCAAGCAGATACTGCTGACCTGTCCCCGGCTCGAGCACCTGTCGTTGGACCTGCACCTGACACGAGTCGGCCGTCTGACTTTTGGGCCATTTTTTGCGTACCCGGGACTTGGCTTTTCCGGAGGAGAACATCCCCTGCGGCTACTCACGTCGCTGACTCTGCACGGGTATCCGTGGGGTCAGAAGGAGGCGCCCGACCGACCTGTCTTCCACTCGCAGGGCTATCCTGCGGATGCCGGCGCTGACGAGACGGACTACTGGGCGACGCACTTTTGCTGGTCGGAACTGCAGAGGCTGGACGTGACATTGCCGGGCTTGGGGTTGCCGGACAAGCAGCTGCAACTGGCGACCGCGCTGGCCCCGAATCTGACTGCGCTGCGGGAGGCGCGCTTCGAGACCGATAGAGACCTGCGCGGGCTCGACCTGGCGCCGTTCTTCAACACCGTGCCGTCGCAGCTTGAGTCCATCAGCGTGCCCAGTCTGGAAGCTATCGGCGCCTCGGGTCTGGCCCGACACGCGCCCAGCCTGCGCAAGCTTGTCGTGCACCAGTCTCAGCCAGCAGAGGCAAGCGTCCTGCTCTCCGAGGAGGCCCTCGAGACGCTCCTGACGAGCACACCCCGACTTGAAGAGCTGGGCCTGGACCTGCAGGGTCACGACGGCGACTGGCCCCGTGCCCATCTGGATGTCCTGGCGCGCTGCTGCCCTCGGCTCCGCGCACTGGAGCTGTGGCTTGGCCTTGATCAAGAATGGCGGCACTCGTCCGCACGACCAGCGCCGCCCCATCTCACGGCGTCTACAGCTGGACAGCTCTTTTCTGGCCTCCGCGAAAGACTCCCGGACCTGCAGCAGCTGCGCGTGCATTCTAGGGAGAGCTCTCGACTCAGCATCAGCTCACCGCCGGGCCCGGGGGCCTACCCACACGACAACGCCGCGAACTTTGCCTGCTGTGTTCCTGAGCGCGACGACCAGGCAGCCGCGGGAGAGGTGTCTGTGACGAATCTGCGGCTCAGCCCGCGGCTGAACGCACGCATGCAGCGCATCCTCAGGGGCGAGGAGAGGCGCGAGGACGTACCGGGGAACCTGCTCGCGCTGCGTGTCGCCCTCGACGGGCCGCTGCCGTACCGGGACTGGATACAATGGAGGGCAGAATGGCCGATGCCGAATGCGCTTGAGCTGATGGATGCGGCAGAGGGATGGAGCTACGCAGAGAAAGACAAGCAGCGGCTGCTTGGTTTCCGGCCGAAGCTATTTCAGCGGTGAGGACGTAACGAATAAGGACCTGTTTTGGAATTACGACCGGGCTACCGATATGTTTCAAGAAAAACATGTGGATCGAAATATACCATCCTCCCCTCATCTACGACCATCCTGTGCTGTCGGTATGAAAGTCCATGTCCATGTCCATGTCCATCTCCTTAGAGCCCTTGACGGAAATCAGCCGTAGGGCATCCGCTTAAAGAGTATAGCTAACAGCGACGGACTTGTCGGAATACTGATAACGAAAACGTCATATTCCTTTGTCCCGCCCCTAAACTTCACAATCTCTTGTCAGATTTTAATCAGGTCCCCCCCCCCCTCTCATTTAACCATAATGCCCTCATATCAACAGACCGCATGCTTAGTGTTCTTTCGCAACGTCAAGGACTTTGGGGCTGTGGGTGACGGCGTGGCGGACGATACGATGGCGATGTAGGTGAGGGGAGAGAGATGAGCGAAGCAAGAACCAAAAAAGCACCCTCACTGACCCCCCCAGAAACAGGGCCATCGACTCCGGAATCCGCTGCGGCAGCGACTGCGGCTCGAGGACCACCCTCGGCGCCATCGTCCACCTCCCATCCACCTGATCAGCACGCCCATCGTGCAGTACTTCTACACGCAGTTCATCGGCGACCCCGACACCCCCCCCATCACCCGCGGCAGCCACAACTTCACGGGCATCGCGCTCATCGACACCGGCGTCTGCATCCCCGGCGGCAACGGCGCCCAGTGGTACATCAACCAGAACAACTTCTTCCGGTCGATCCGCAACTTAAACCTCGACCTGACCTACATGAACGCCACCAACTACGACAACGGGCAGAAGTACTTTCCGACCAGGTCGCTGCAGAACATTGGCATCAACATGCCGACGACGACCGACGCGCAGGTGGCCACGGCCGTCGGCATCTTCATGGAGAACGGCTCGGGCGGCATGATCTCGGACGTCGTCTTCTACGGCGGCAACATCGGCTTCGTACGTCGTGCGAAACGAACTGCAACGAAAAAAGAGTGTATTTTAGAGGAGCTACAGAACGGCCACTAGATCGGTACGCGCTGCTACGTTTTCATCTCCTCTCATTTACGCTGGCACATGTAAGGTTTTCTTCGCTGATTGTATCACAGACAGCATCCTACTATAACTCTTACGAACCTGACTGCTTTCCTAGTTTGAGTTTACATGCATTGCTGGTATTCCCGAGTCGGTGCTTACGTGCTTTCATATTTGCTTTCCACTTGATTACTGAATTGTTGACGCCATCATCGGCGTAGACGGTCTGCTGGGCGACAGAGAGCCGCGCTGAGACCGGGGTCCATTGCCTTTATGTTTGTTTATTTTGGCGCCTTTTGGTTGCTGCAAGGCCGCAATAAGTATGTTCTGCCGGCCGAGAAGCTCAGATCAGCCTGATGCCAATAGGCTTCAATAATAGACCATTATTTGTTGGAGTAATTCACAGGGTTTAGATCAAGGCATTGCTGTTCCTTCTTTTCCGCCTTCTACTCGTCCGACTGTAGAGCTACCAGTTCAGAAACTAAAATCCCAGGAAGCAGATCTAGCCGTAAAAAGGAATCCTAAGGAAATGGCCATCAGACGATAGAAGCCGTAGACTGTACAGTAATGAGACCCCTGTTCTTTCCTGGATCAATGGCCTGACACCCCTCGGCTTTTGAGTTCTCAATCATAGCCTGCCTGCCCTTTTTATAACACTCGACCAGTCCCTTTTCACGACAATTTTCAGCTAGTTCCAGCGCCGTCTGCCCGTTGCCATCCTCGCCCTCCCATGGGGTTGCGCCTTTTCCCATCATCATCTCGGCAATTTGGATCTGGCCTTTATAGTCTATTACCATACCCGGCCGATCCGTGCGTAAAGTATGCAAGGGAAACTGGCTTTTCGCATCCTGAATATTGACAGCGGCGCCACGATCGAGGAGCAGCTTGATGATATCTCGCGAACTCTGATCGTAGATGGCCATGTGCAGCGGCGTTTCCTCATCCTTTTGCGTCTGCGCATCGAGCCTGGCACCTTTTCTTATAAGGATGTCCACCATTCTCAGGCAGCGCTGTTTGACAGCGATATGTAGAGGCGCCAGCCCGTCTCTATTATAACTGTCCACGTCGTCTCTGCACTTCTCCTTTTCTCCTGAAAGCAGGGCGTATACAGTCGATCTGGTCTTGCGAGAGACTCTTGGGCGGCTGGCCAAGAGCCTGTAGATGGTCCTCGACCACAAGATCGATTTCCCGCTGGATTTGCTCGGCGTTCTCCTCCCCTTCACCCGACAGGTGCACCTGAGTAGTAAAACGGACCTCGAACAGTTTGAGAATATGTGGATAGCCTCGGGTGGTGCAGAGGAATTTGACCGGGGCCTGGCCCGGTTGGCGGAGGAGTCCATGTATCTCGCGCACGAAGCCCACAAGCTCTGCCGGGTTGCACTCGTCGAGCGCGTCAAGGACGATGATAATGGGCCCAATTTCTGGGGACTCGACGGCTAGCTTTAATATGGTCCACAAGGCCGTGATGTCCTTACAGAGATCGGTGTCAGCTCGGTCTACCTCCTTTTTCGTACGGTCGATGATCGCTGGCCGCTGCGTGCATAGCTGGTGCAGGATGGCAATGAGGGCCGAGACCGGCGCTGTTTGTTCCGCCGTCTCCTGGTCCTTGAAGAAGAAGTAGCCGATGACCGGTCTGGGTTGTTGCTCTGGTATGAATTGCTCGACGAGGTGTCTGCATAGCACCGACTTCCCACAGCCCGGATCTGCCGACACGAGAAGGATCTTGGCCTCACTTTCCAGCCACATTCTGGCCTTGCGGTTCTGGCAGAACCACTGTCACGTTCCCTCCACGGGTGCTGGGTTCGCCTTCATAGCAGACTGGTAGTCTACAGTTCGGAGTTTCGAGAAGAACTCGTTGACGCGATCCTCTGCGACCTTTTTGGCTTGCTCTTCGCCCTGCTTCACCATCACCTGCGCAGACTGAGCGGACACGTCCGTGTTGACTTGTGTCTCGCAAGCGTTCCAGTTGTTCTAATGTGATACCGTCCCTAGACTGCATTTCGACGGCCTGCTCGAGATCCTTGAGCGTCTTGAGCTCGGCCTCTCAGTCTGTCTTGCCAATGTAAACCCTCAATGCCGAGATGCCGGCGCTTTTTTGTGCCTCGGCCACGACATGGACCTGGTAGAGCAAGAGGGCCCTGTAGAGCTTGACGAAGCACTTTTCCACCTCGCGCTGCAGCTCGGCGATTTGGGGGCCGTAGACTATCAGTTTAGGGGCCGTCAGCGGCGGTAAGAAAGGTAGAGAATAACTAGGTAGAAACCGCGCCCAATTCTGCGACAAAAAAGGACTCGACTGTTTCATACTTCGACTACTAGTGAGGGCGTATTATAACATGACTTGTCTACGACAAGAGATATCAAAATGGCTGCCCAATACCCCAGGCAGATGTCGGGATAATGCAAAGACGGTAAAATGTGCTTCCGTTTCACAGATGGATAATGCGTCTTTTTAGCCATGTCCGTCGTCTTTATCATATGGGGCAAGACGTTCCGTTCTGCATTTGCTGGACGTTACAATTATTACGCACTCCGTCAGGGAGATAGGGTAAACTTGCACAGCATCGCTAGTTCATGAACATGGAAATTATAATCCTGTGGTCTGGTTATTTTTTTGGTGTTCAACCGTAGTCGACACATTTCTCGTTGCGTCCGTTCTGAAAATTGGCCTCTACATCACGGACTTGTTGTTGCTGACAAAGTGCAGCAGGAACAAGCGAGCGAAATAGTCGAGTGTGTAGAAGAATAACGCAGAAGAGAATGGAAAAGGAGAGGGAGCACAACAACGTTCAGGACCGGAGTGCTGTATATGGTCTATATAGTTGAGACAGAGCTTGAACGTGTCGAAACTGCTTTCTGTTCTAGATCTAAGCTCTTGCCACAATGTATTTATAAACAGTCAACCAAAATCCAACAAAAACACGTGAAAATAGCCTTGTCTAGCTTAATGAACCCCCCCTTAGAGACACGGAGACAAGATCCACATGAGCCCTCAGCCATCACACCCTCCAGCTATGCAAACAGCCGCTGCGGGTTGGCCACCCAAAGCTTGTGCCAGGTCTCGTCGTCGGGGATCCACTCGCGCAGCTTGGCGATGTGGGCAGCGTTGTCGACGTGGCGGAAGCCCTCGACGTCGCGCAGGCGCTGTTCGGCCGTCTTTCCGCTGCGGCTGTCGTCCATCTGGGTGTGTGGCCAGTCGGAGCCAAAGAGGATCTGGTCCGGCCCGGCGGCAACGAGTGCCTTTGTCGCGGCCGCGAGGCTGTCGATGCCGTCCTTGTGGCCGTGGTAGAGCCGCTCGAAGCCGGACAGCTTGACAAACAGACGTCGCTCGCGCACGAGTGCCAGCAGCTCCTGAAAGGCCGGCGAGGTCTCGGCGCCGGGGAGCGCGCTGCCGAGGTGGTCGGCCACCAGGCGGACGCGCGGATGCAGCCGGCTGCTGCTGCGCACGACGTCGGCCAGCGCCGCCCACACCGGCAGCGGACAGAAGACGTCGACGATCCAGCCCAGACGCGCCGTGCGCCGGGCAAGCGCCTCGATCCGGGCGGCCACGGCGGCCACGCTGGCCACGTCGGCACCGACGGCATTCTCGTGCAGGCGGCAGCCGCGCACGCCCGCCTCGTGCAGCGCGTCCAGCTCGTCGTCGGTGACGACGTCCGGGTCCAGCGACGTCAGCCCGCGCAGCACGAACCGGCCCCGGACCTGCGCATCCGTCTCCTGGCGGCACAGCACGTCCAGCAGCGGCGCGGCCGAACGGCCCTGCATGGACGCGTGCACGACGACAATGTTGGTGCAGCCGGTCCCCGCCGCCTTCGGGTAGGCCGCGAGCGAGGCCGCCTGTGGTGTGTAGCGTCGCGGCACTGCATACGGGAACCGGTCCGGGTCGAACACATGGATGTGCGTGTCCCAGGAACCCTCCGGAACGATGGCCGCTGCGCTCCTCTCGACAGTTGCGCAGCGCAGTTGTTTCTGCAGAGCGGAGAGGCTGCGATTTCCATTCGCAGGGAGAGCCACACGTCTCATCATCCACATGTCAGCAGTTAAGAGCGGACGACAGGCAGAAGCCCGGATATCGTGTGAGCAGGAACCTTTACCAGCAGCACTTTCTGATCATAGGCTGCTTGACAGTGACTATGTTGGAGACCGTGGATAGATACTCGAGTCTCTAGTTACGTCTCTTTATTTAAGTGCTAGCAGTATACGAGCACGCGTCATCTCTGCTTCAAGGCATTCTGGTACTTTTGTCTAAGCCGTCCATCCCGGCAGCGGTTGTGCGATTTTTACTACTTCCCTTGCGTCCGATAACACCGTCCTGGATTCTGCTGTCCGTGTAAACAGGCTGTACATCGCAGCAGGGATGAACATTCCGCAAATCCAGTCAGAGCTGCAGGTACAAATGCGAAGTGGATACACTATGGGGAAGGAGAGGCCTTACGTGAAGTTTCCAATCCCATACGCATTACAAGTGAAGAACCAAGCTTTTTAGCTAGCGCACCCGGGCAAGACAGTGAAGCCATAGCACGTATGACGTAGTCAGCACTGGTATTCGGATACATGCATATAAGTGAATATTCATCAAGGCGAATGAATTCATTAACGCGTCTTCTCGACAAAATTCGCGACTCGCCCGAATTCTTGAAACCACCAACAAACTGCCACCAGCCATGCCTCCCGAACCGCCGATCGACGAAGAAGACTACGCATCGTCGGAAGACTCCGACTTTGCCCCCGAAGACGCACCAGATCACGTATCCTCCGCAGAGTCAGACGACGAAGCCGAAGCCGAAGCTGCCCATGGCGACGGCGAACAGATTGCCACAGCGCCAAAGCGAAAACGAGAGGGGACCACAGACGGCAATGTCGAGGCTGAGGATGCCGGGTTTGAGAATTCCGGAGACGAGGCCGTGATCGGCAAGGGCAAGAAGAAGCGGCGCAGGCGGGACAAGGACCAGAAAGAGAGTGACGGCGAGGAGGGCGGGATAGGAGGATTTGTCAAGACACGCAGCCAACGAGCGAATGAGTAGGTCGCAAGCCTTCCTTCTGCATTCTCCCGTCTTTTCTTCTTCCCATTCTGTTCGGCAGCTGACGGTCGCAGGAAAGCCGAGCGTCGGGCGGCAACCGTCCGCGGACCAGTGACGGTCGATGTGGATGCGCTCTGGGCGCAGATGACAGCCGGACCAAAGCAGGGATCAGCGACGACGGTGGACGGTGGAGAGGGCAGCGGGTCACAAGGCGATGTGCTCAACCTGGCGGCCGTGGCTGCAGCAGCTGCAGCAGCAGCTGCTGCCTCGCGGCCGGACGACGGCGACGACATCGGCATGGTCAAGATCCGGCGGACGTACAACTTTGCCGGAAAGGTGCACACGGAAGAGAAGCTAGTGGCGCGCGACTCGGCCGAGGCGAAGCTGTATCTGGCGTCGCTGGCCGGTACAGGCGGCCAGGAAGCAGCGGGCACGTCGGCTGGCGCTGCTGTGGACGGCGCTGCCGGGGACGGCGACAGCGGCCGCGAGCGGCTGCCGCCGCGCAAGGCCTTCCGCTCCGTCTTTGAGCCGGTGATCCCTGCGCCTCAGTCCGGGTCTGCCCAGAACGGCAGCATTCCGCCACGCCGCACCGATCTCGACCTCGGCGTGCAGGCGCGTCTGCTGGCCCGCGAACGAGCCGCGCACGAAACGGCCAAGAAGCTCAACACGGTGGAGATGAGCCGGATGGACTGGGCCGGCTTCGTCGACAAGGAGGGCATCCAGGACGAGCTGGCGCTGGCCGGCAAGGCCAAGGGCTCGTATGCAGAGCAGCAGCTGTTCCTGGCCCGGAGCGAGGCCATTCGGGAAGACGAGGCCAGGCGGGCCCGGCTGGCCGGCAAGGTGTGAACAAAGGGGAGATGAGGAGAGGAGAGAAGAACAACAAGGGTGCTTCGTTGCTGGCATGTGTTCGCTCTGCACTCTCCAGGACGGGCACACGAATCCCAGGATCCGGAAAGCAGGAGACAGTCAGCCACTACAGATGGCAGCCAGGTCACCCAGCCCCGTCTACAGAACCGCGCCAAGACAAGATGGCACGAGCACACTACAGATAAGTGCTCAAAGATGGTGGCCAATAGACGTCGTCATGACCTCGTAGCACAGACACTTATCAGAGAAGCCGAAGCATGCAGAGGCAACCCATTCCCGGGGCCAGGAGCACGATAAAGCCTTTACCTGGAGTGGTCTTTAGTTAGCAACATCGAAACGTCTTTACTTGGCACCAGATACTCGATAGACATTGTTAGCTCAATAAATAATACCAAGGAGACAGCAACCAATACAGGAAAATCCCTGCAACTCTTCCGAAACGCAACGACGTATGTCTACGCGCGTCTTGCTCGTTTCCGCCCATTGCCAGATTCCAGCTCGTCAACACTTTCGTGGACGTCCTCGTGGATCTCCTGGTGGATGTCCATTACAACCTTGAGGTGAGCCATCCTGAGAGGTTTGTCATCGGAAGCCAGTATCAACGCTGTCTTGATCAAGTTTTTGATGTTCCTTCCGTTGATTCTGGCTTCTGCCAGCTGAGCAAAGTCTGTGTCGCTTATGTCGGCTGTCCCATCTGGCAGACGGCGAATAAAGTTTCTCCACACTTGTTCTCGCGTGTTTTTGTCAAGACCACGGAGGGGAAGAGTCAAATCCACTCGCGACTTGAAAGCAGGGTCAATACTACCGAGGCGATTCGTTGTCAGGAACAACACCCCTCGGTAATACTCAAGCTGCCGGAGGAAAACTGCCTCAAGTTAGCGTCTGCCTGGGTGGAAACTGGGGAGCGGCGTACTGGAAACGAGCTCGTTGCGTTCCAAGCTATTGGAAGTCCGAGCTTCGAGAAAGACATCAGCCTCGTCGAGGAGAAGCATGGCACCCCACAACTGGCAGCACATAAGCGCCTTTTTCAGAGCAGATTCAAGCTCGCTGGGCTTGCTTCCTAGCTCGGAAGCGCTCAGGACATAGAGGGGAATCCGGGATTTTTCCGAAACTGCGGCATGTCAGTGATGGATCTTGTTATCCTACGCTTATACCGAATCCTTACCTGCTTCTGCCGTAAGAGTCTTCCCTATCCCTGGCGGCCCACCAAGAAGGATAATAATCCCTTCGCCTATCCAGCATTTCGTTGATCAGCATCTACAGGTATTTCTACCCCAGAGAATGCTCACCTTTGTGTTTCACAAAATCGTCGAATCCTGTGTTGCGCTTTCTGTGGTTCACAAACGACATCAGAAGCTTCTTTCGATCCTCTGGGAGAACGAGATTATCATATGGACCGTCAGTCCAGTTGGGCCCTTGAATATCATCCACACTCAGTTCGCCTAAAATTTCGATTAGCATTGCGTCTTGGGCCGGGACAAAAGCATTGGCAAACATACACCACTCCCTGGCCCTCAAATCAAACCCTTTTACACGAGGAACCGTTATGATGCATTCGTCATCCGTCAGAGGTCGGAAGTCTTCGTGTCTCTCGCCCGGTTTCAGAGACTCTGCAGCCTCGTCGGTGTCCATCTCCTCCGAATCAGAGTCCTCAGAATCTAGATGTCCCGTAAGATCCTGAAACAGACGAGGTGGAACTTCATCTTGGCAGTAGTAGAACGCGTGTGCATCAACAATGACGCGCCCTGAGATCTAACCATGTAAGTGGATTGTCAAAATTGGCAGCTACCAACACTGCATGAAACCTACTGGTTCCACCACCTCCTCGAGCTCGCCGAATGCCGAACGCCTTCTTTTTACAAACTTCTTCCCCACGCAATTCTTCACGTGGAAACCACGAAAGCATTCAAACTTTCTCCCCCGGAAGAGTAGACTCTCTCGAACTTTCTGCTGATCGGATGAATACTCGAAAGGGTACACAGGCAGTTTCGTGACTTGTTGCGGTTCATGGAATTGGCGTATCTTTGTGCAAAATGAAAAATACCCGCTGATACTTCCGTTGCAGTCGATTTGGCTGAGTGTCAATTTCCAATAAGGCAATCTAGGCCGACATCTTTCCCCTTCGTAGTCGTCGTCGCCAGGCTTCACTAGCTTCATAGCAACAAGCTTGGATAGGCAAGTACTTCCTTGTACATGGAACACAACAAGGCGTCCTGGAGGGAAAACAAGCCAAAGATTTTCGAAACTCGACACTCCTGTTGACTTTACCTCTTTCGCCACCAAAATATTGGTCGATATCAGCGGCTCAACCTCATTGCAAAGCATGTGCAGCTTTGTTTTGACTTTTTGGTCCGTCTCGGCCTCATATGCTTCACTGAGCTTCTCCCATCGATGGAGAAGCGGCTTGTAGGGTTTGAAGAACGTATATGGGTCTTCGTCGGGATACCAGTTTGGATACTCATGAAATATTTTGTCGAGCATTTTTCTGAGATCCGGGCATTTTACTTCGATCGAATGTGGTACCCATGTGTCAATGCCATCGGCTGTTTGATGTCTTGAGAAGCGATGTATCAAGAAATGAGACTTCCCCAACTCTTTGTTTCGGCGCTCCTCAAGGGCTACATCCTGTATGTCCGACCACTTGGCAGAGCCTCTCCAGCTGCTCAGTGAATGGTTATAAACATTTTTTACGGCGCAGATCGAGCCGACGGGGGCGTCTTCTTCAGGTGTAGCCATTGTATGGAAGTTTTTGACAGGCAGTACAATATGGAGCTTCAAAAAAAAAAAACTTAGCAGTCTGATTGAAGAGTCTGGTATGCGAGCAAAACTTGCCTGTTTCCAAGAATCATATACTTGGTTGTACTAGCATAGCAGGTCAGATTAGAATGACCGGGAAAGGGTTTAATATATAGACGAATCTCGCAATAAATGTTAGGTGATGTAACTTGTCAGCAATGCGGCTCTGCAACCACACAAATACGGCTGGTATCAGACACTAAAAGTCACCAATTGCTGTCATACACGTTCTAGTCAGTAAGACGGACGTGTTCTATCTAGCAGAGCTCGGCAGTTCTCCTGAAAGTCTTATTGGTAAGATTGAACTGTCAATGCATAATGGTGGGTTATGCGGGATGTCGGGCGTAAAGGAAAATACATGCTGCATTATCTTTTGGCATATAAGCTTGGCGTTGCATCAAATCGTCGACGCAAGAGAGCCACGTAGCAACAATCACGTGTTTATTGTAATGCACAAAGCACATAAATGCTACAGTGCTATAGTGTTCGTCATTATATAAGGTATCCCGGTCTATTCAAGCACAAAGATACCATCTAACTTCTAGACCGTATTCTGCTTTCGTTGCAAAGCAACGTCAAAATGGATTCTGACATTGCGGACGTAATAACAGAGGCGTTAAATCTGACGGGAGATAATTTTGTCAACAACCTGGACGGCTATTAATAACGGGCAAATCATCCAGAGCATTGGATATGGATAGATTTCGAACGATTCTGACGAGACCTCAAGAAGAACGTTCATGTGCCGGAAGGATGCCAGGGTAAACTATCAAATAACGGTGATGGAGAACCTTATACCCAAGAGGCGATTTAGGACGATGTCGACCCCGAAAATCAAGTGCCGATTCGCCAGATGAATTCTGTGTTGATACAAGTTGACAGCTTTTCCTATGAACAACTCTGATCGCATTGAGAGCCATAAATGGAAGATACAAGCTATCGCCGGTAACGATTTCGTGGGAAAGAAAGAAATGAAACCAAACTGGAAGATCACCTGAGCCATAGTGTGGACAACGCGTTTGCCATTCAGTTTTGCAAACGTCTCAAACGTCTTGGCAGCTCAGCAACTCTTCCTCGGCTTGAAAAAAAGTACAGACAAACCAGCTGTTTATAAGAAAATTAAGTTTTATAAGTAAAAAGGAAGGGTTTCCCATTGAAATTTCTAGAATCATGAAACGTCTCAGAGATGATCTCAATGCCGATACAGCATTTGGGGTCATTGATAGATATCTTCATAGAAGCTTACTGTGGTGACCGTTGGCCACTTTGGAAACAAAAGACAAGCATGAGGGGCAAGAAGTCCCCTCTTGGTCTTGGATGGCGTGTAAAGGATATTCCGTTCTACAGTTTCGATTGGAGTGATTCTGTTCTGTTTCCTTCACGCGAAGGCAGCACAGAACGCGCTTCTTCGGATTACGCCCGTGATACTGACTAATAGCATGGGCTAGAGATTTTGTGCTCGGTTCACCAGGGCAGCATAATCTGAAATTTGACAGGGGAGGGATACTAGACACTGGGAACCACAGGTGTGTTATTCTCGGTAGGATCAGAGAGAGTTTGTCTAGTGAAGAACAAGAGCACATCGTAATGATTGTGGGGCCGGTTTATGGGAAAGACGGAATTTACCGAAGGATTGGTATCGGGTCAGTTCAAAGAAGAGATATTTCGTGTTGTTATGCGGAAGAAGTGTGAATTGTCTGAAGGTATTTAAATTGCAGGACCCATATGCAGCTGAGGGCTTTTAGTTTTGAAAATGGGTTCTTACTGCATTAAGTCCCGACATCCAGGGTAACTACTGGAGCTTCAGTCGGCGTGGCAGCGAGAGCCGGCGTTCGCGAGAATATTGGGACAGGAATAAGGGTGAAATCAAACGCGTTCATCTGGTAGGTCACTGAAACCCATTATGGCAGCACTGGGACTGGGACATGGGACACGCTGTCATTATGCTCTCGCCTTCATTTGAGCAATCCGACCAAGAGAATTCCCCAACTCCCACAAAGCATACTCGTATTATCAAAACAGACTATGGTACAGAGCGCTTTCGGCAGATTGTAGCCGGACGATTCCAGTTGGTGAGGTCCATCGTCTGGCTTCGCTCGTGAAATTGCAAGTGAGGATTCAGGCAGTCCGTCTCCCTCGACGCCGGCAACATTTCTTGGGCACTTCTGTTGTTGTCACAAACAGAGTTCGGCGGTTCGGCGGATTCGCTCGAATTGTCCATGTCATAATGATTGTCCAAAAAAGCCGCCGTGGTTGCCTCCCGAAGATCGACGATGGCTGGAATGAGGATATCTCTTGGTTTCCAGGCCAGCTGCCTCTCCCTCTCTTCGGACAGAGACCTCTCGGGATCATGCTCTTTCAGCCATTCGTGTCCTGATGCCTTCATCGCAGACGGCCGTCTGCTGGGATCGAGATTCAGACATGACATGAGGAAGCTCAGACCGCTATCCGAAATGGGCGCGCCCACCGATTGGATCCTTCGATAAGCGACTGACCAGACAAATTTCTCGACCTCGGACATATCCACGAGCTCTGCCAGCATGTTGATTGGATGGGTCCCAGATATAAGCTGAAGCATCAAGGCACCAATGGACCAGATGTCGACGGCGACTCCATGTCTCCCATCTGCTAACTGGACTTCTCTAACTATGGTTTAGTAACATGGCAAACTTGACGGTACAGGACCTTGAGTTCCTTACGGTGCTCGATACGGGAAAGATCCGATATCGCTTCGCATTATTCCAAGGCTTGTCACTTCAGAGCAGCCAAAGTCGGTCAATGCGATTCGATGCGTGGCCAGCGGGCTGATTGTGCACAGGACATTCTCTGGCTTTATGTCTTGGTGAGCAACACCTTTGCTGTGCAGATAAACCACCGCGTTGAGGACTTGCTTTATGATACACTTGATCTCGAGCTCAGGGAGTACTTTCCTTCGTTCCAAAAGAGAGAAGAGGTCCCCCCCTGTCGCTAATTCCGCAAATGTAAACCTGGCATGCATACTATTAGATCAAGAGGGGTGTCTGGCATGAATGTCTAGATACTTACGTGCTCCTGCTTGTCCGAAATGCACGCCGGAAGGCAATGATATTAGGCTGCCTGCATGTTAGACAAACGCCCTTAATATTGTCGCTTGTTTTCACGCATCTTACATGATCAAGATAGCTCCAGATTGAAGTTTCCTGGTCGACGCAGCGAGTTGCGGATGGCCCCAGAATTCTGAGCTTTTCCAAGTCGTGGACTTTGCAAATTACCTGCCGGTTCGTTTTGACATCCACGGCAAGGTGCACCGCGGCAAGCGACCCATAACCTAGGACGGTATCCTTCACCACAAAGTGGTCCCTGAAGAGCTACAAGAGGGAGTGTTTCAGTACTCAAAGTGCGGTGCTCTATGGGATATTTCCACGTACAAGGGCTTCTTTTCTCTGAGCACGGCTCAGGGCCATATGCCCTCCTTGCGGCTTGTAATCACAGACGCGAAGTGTGCAGGAACCAACACGGATGGTGTCGTTATTTTCGAGGAGCGTTGCAGCAGTGATGAGCGGTCCCTGTCCAATGCTATGGCCATTGACGTACGTTCCCGTTGTTGACTGACAGTCACGGACATAGAGTAGCGGTAGGCAATTTTCGCCACTTTCGAAGACGACAGAATATATTTCACAGTGGATAGGCGACACGGACGC
Source organism: Grosmannia serpens (assembly GCA_029299595.1). Classification (NCBI taxonomy): domain Eukaryota; kingdom Fungi; phylum Ascomycota; class Sordariomycetes; order Ophiostomatales; family Ophiostomataceae; genus Grosmannia; species Grosmannia serpens. The sequence goes on from JANSMH010000115.1 coordinate 55,480, forward strand.
GTTCTTGATGCGAAGATTGCTAATACCGTTAGGAGCAGCGAGAGCGATACGGAATCAGAATGGGAAAGTGTTTCCTTACCTCTTCTCCTTGTCACTGCCAATTTTGATGAATTGGTCTCTCCTAACCGGGATCTTGATCACTGCCAACTGGTCAGCAAGAGGATTGTCGACCGAAATTGGCACAATAGACACATACGCTGTTTAAATTTGTCAAAGGCTTGGCCTTCAATCTCAATTCGTGCCAGTGGAAGACATGAGATCTCTCTATTATCAAACAGGTCGCTGTTATCCCCCAGTATCGGCGAAGAGGCACGTGGAATAGGCCGCAGTTCAGCCAAAGACCGGCAGCTCGTAACGGCACAAGGCATGCTTTTGGTTCTAGGACATGTGTAGGCTTAGATTGTAAGAGATGCAAGACGATATTTGGAAGCATTTGGAAGAGCGAAGAGAAGTGAGAAAATCATCAAAACCCCCTCCCATCCTTCTGTATGGATGGATGCCCATTCAGCCACTTTCAGCAAGAGCTAACCGGAGCTCCTACCCGGGCAAGATTAGTCCAAATCGCATAACAGGAAGGAGCGAAGAACCTGATGCCACTCTTCTTTTCACTTCAAATGGTATATAAAAGATAGTACTGGCTCATTCTGGTATATTTACGTGTCAATTTATACTATGTAAAATATTAAGTTACATGTCTCATATTTGCTAGCGCTTTGGAGATGCTAACATTTCTGAAAAGGGCATCGCCTATTATTATGGTCTCCCCACCTTAAGTAAGTGAGAAAAAAAAAGCGTCACCGAACATGAGGCTTCAGGAAACCCCAATGAGCAAAGACGAAGAGCGATGCGGATATCTTATCTCTTTGCAGAGACGGGGAAAGGTAGGCGCTTGCCTTGGCTTCTGCCCGCGGGGTTTCCTTGACTAAAACAAGTATAACGGGGGGTGTAAAGGTGGGAAGAAAAATGTAGGAAACCGAAACCAACCAACCATTCCACGCCCTGATATTGACCAATATCACGGGCTTCACTAACCGCAAGCTTCTTCGATAAATCGCTGGCAGCTCTTCACTGTTTGTTAGCATTCGTTAGAACACCAAACCGAAATGAGGGTAACCAGCTTCCTGTCGTCTGTTGGGAGATTGCTCATCCGCGTCTCCGTTCGTTTCTTTTATCTTCTTTTGTCCCTTGCTTTTCTGTTCCTTATTCTGTCAATATTTTTTTTGCCTCTCCTTTCGAAATTTCTTGCTGCCCAAACACAGCGTGGCTTTTGCGTGTCTGACTGTCTATTCGGTCCCGTTTTGCCTTTTTGGTTGGTTTGCGAATAGGGGTAATAGATCAAATGTCAGCCTGGTCTATAACGATGTGCTCAGACGCCGTTTGACAAAGCGGTTCAAAGAAAAGGGGGATGGGGTGTTCTGGTATAAAGTGTGAGAGCCAGGCCGTCCTGGCAGTTCTGGGTTCAAGGACGGGAAAACAGCCATGCCCAGCAGTTGGCTCATGGCGGCATGCCGTCTCCTGTTGGAGGTTTCCATGTTCGGCCATCGTAGATGCTACTTGCCATCTATCCGGTTTCAGCCTGCTGCCGTGGCGGATATGGCCGTCGTCTGTTGTTGGGATGCATGTGCCTGCTGACGCTTTGATGGCGGCGCATTTGTGTTGTCGTCCTTTGGGGTACTGTTAGCATTATGGGAAGGGGAGAGAGCAGTCTGATAAACCTACTTCCGAGGCCATGCGCCTCTTGTTTCCGGTGGCGGTGGCTGCAGCCGGGTTTCGTCGACCTTGCCGGGGACCTTTAGTCGGGCGTACAGGCTTCACCTCTCCGGCCTCGAAAACATCATTTGGAAGAGTGAAGCTGATGCCGTTAGCTTCTTGGCCTCTCTGCGAGCAGGAACAATGCTGCCGGCACGACTTACTTTCGCACGTGCTGAATGCTCAGAGTGGAAACATCAGACAGCTTTCCCTTGTACTTATCCCAGCCGAAGCAGAGCTCCTTGAACTCGTCCACCTGGAACGAGAGATCAAGCGACTTTGCCCCTGTTGTATATATTAGCATCGGCAGCCGTGGTCTCCGGGTTGCCTGCAGGATGGCGCAAAGGAAGCCTACCTTCCACCAGCTCAATGCCGATGTAGTGGGTCAGGGTAAATACTTCAACGGCCTCGGGCGACTTTGCGTCGACTTGTGCCACAGCACCATCGGCACCATTGGCACCATCGGCACCATCGGCACCATTGGCACTGTTGGCACCGTTGGCATCGTCGTCGGATTTGGCATCCTCCGACTTTTGGACCATGAAATTGAGGCTCCCGTTCTGGACGGCCTCAATCTCTGCCTTGTTCTTGCACATGTGCGTGCGCTCGTATCCCTTGTTGAAGGCCCTCGCGAGCGCGATAGACTCGTGGCGTTCCAAGCCCTGAACAAGCACGCGCACCTTGGACTCGACAAAGCCGGACCACGTGTTCTGTGCGTCCTTTTCGGTGCTGGCAGAGATGACGGAGATGTAGTACTTGAAGTCGGTGGTGAAAAAGGTGTGCTTGACAAACAGGTCCTTCCACTGCTGCCGCCCCGAGATGATCATCTGCGAGATCTCGGACGCCCGCTCGAGCTCGCGCTTGATGATCGACAGCGAAGACTGCGAGATGTTGTACGTCGCACACATGGACGGATACGCCGGCGTGATGATGGGCATGATGTGGAACTGGTCGCCGCGGTAGACCTTGGGGTTCCACACGCGCACCGGCAACGGCCCGTCCTCGATGGGCTTCAGCAGGACCGGGTTCGGCCACGGCCAGCGCAGGATGATGCCAAAGAACTTGGACACGATCACGGCGCCGGTCGCCTTGGGGTACAGCTGGCAGACGCGGGCCACCATCATGGCCCAGGCAACACCGCCGGGAAAGCCGACAATGTTGGCGTAGATGGCACGACGCTGGGCCCACAGCTTGATGGCGCGCAGGGCGTCGCGGAAGGTGCGCTGCTCCGGCACCAGGCTCAGGATCTCGTCGGTCACTCGGGTGCCGTTGACAGAGCGCAGCTCTGCCTCGTCGAGGCCGCGCAGCAGGTTGGAGTCCTTCAGGCCCCACTTGTCGTCGGACGGCAGCTGGGTCAGGAGGACGCGAGAGAAGATGAGATCGATGCTGATGCCGTCGTACTCAAACTTGATGATGGGAACAAAGGCGTCTTCGACGGGGGTCAGGTCGGTGATGGAGCCCGGTGGCGTCATGGCCTGCAGCATCTCGGGAAAGTAGTTGAAGTAGTCCTCGCGCGACACGTACTTGGGCGCAACCACCAGGGTATCGATATCGGAGCCGGGCATGTAGACACCTAGACGGAAACTGCCGTACGTGAAGATCTTGGCACAAGCATCCCTAAAGAGCGTCGGGTTGTCTGGCGCCTTTTCCTTCGCGACGCGTTTCACAAATGCGTCTGCAACCTTTCGGAGGGACTCGAGCACCTTGAACCTGCAGAGATAAAGACATTAGCCGGGGAGGTCACCTCGCGCCGGAGCATCGCCAAAGCGCCACCATGCACACGACAAGCTCACCGTTTCTGCGTCTCGGCCGTGCTCTCAAAGGTGCCCTGTTGCCGTAGCTCTTCCAGCAGTGCGTCGGTCTGGCGGCGCTGCTCTTCGGTGGGCATCTCCGTCGACAGGGGCGGCGTGACGCCATACTGCTTCTCGGTGTTCATGGCGAAGGTCCTTTTGAGTACGATCTCCCTCCTCTTTCAATGCGCCTCGTATCTTGTCCGCCTCTCGCTTCTCTCTCTCTCTCTCTCTCTGTTTGACTGCAAAGGGGTAAGGAGAGCGGAGGGGCTGCGAATCGGTCATACAATCTCGTGGCCAGTGTAGAGACGCGGGAAAAGTACGGCGCGGCCGGAGGTGCAGAGTCGGTGTGCGTTGTCAAGGAGCGAGATTATGTGCTGTCGACAGTTATTCTTTCGATGGAAGAGTTGTCAAAAACGCGAAATAAAAAGATGGGACGATTGTGGTGTCAAAATAGCAACACCTCGAACACAATAGAAACACCCAGCACCCTGGATTGCAAAGTCTATGGACGGAAGGCAACAAGCAAACGAGAAGCGGGAGAAGGGGAAAAAAAAGAGGGAAAGGGTTAAGAAGGCCGACGCGAAAGGAAGAGCGTGCAGGCGATGAAGCTGTGTTGATGGACAGCAGCAGCAAACAAAGTCGAAAATAAAACAAACGACCTTGATAGGTCAGGACGGGGTCAGAAGGAATACTGACTAAAAATTATTAAGGCCGACGAAAAAAAATAAGCCCCCCCCCCCAAATACAGAAAGATTGGGGGGGAGCCTAGTGCGCGTGAAGCGACCAGAAGCGCGGCCGAACCGATGCTACCCACTAAAAATTTAGAAATCCTGTCTGTATTTATAGCGGGTTATCCTGTATAAGAGGAAGAATGACATGACTCCATGATTCCAACGCCCGATGATACCCTTGGATATGAATGATGTAATTATGCTGGGTCCGACCGTGTGTGTAATTTAAATAAAAGGGAAGAGGACGTGAGCAGGTGTGGTCCGAAAACGAAACAAGAGAAACAGCAGAAACAGCAGAAACAGCAAAAGGAGACCAGAAAAAACATAGAGCCTCAGCGACCCCCGTTCCAGAACTTGGCCCATTCGTCCACGACCCACCCGTACACCTGCAGGTGGTAGTTGTACCTGGCCATCCACAGCGCCACGCCGCCCAGCATGCTGAGGCTGCCGAGCACCTCGAGGGCCAGCCAGCCGCGCGCCCGCAGGCTGGCCGTCACCTCCAGCAGGCCGAGCGGGTCTTCGCGGCAGAGCGACGTCGACAGGGATGCCTTGGACGACATGGCCCACACCTTCTTCTTGCCCTTCTTGTTCTGCCCCAGGAGGTCGGCCCGGTACCGGTGGCCCTGCTGCCGCGGCAGCCCCCGGCTCCGGCTCTGCTGCTGGTCGGCGGCCACGGCCACCAGGGTGCCGTCCTGGACGCACTCGCTCAGCCGCTCCGTCAGCCACACGGCACGCTCGCTGCGGGCCAGGCTCTCGAACCGCGCCCGCTCGCCGTCTAGGTGGCGCTGCAGCTCGGCAGCCCAGCTGGCCAGCCGGATCTGGGCCAGCCGCTCCTCGCGCTGCGTGTAGTCCGTCATCCGCGCCAGGGCAAACGACGACGACGACGACGACGACGGCGGCGGCGGGGACCCTAGCGGCGACGGCAAGAGCGCGCCGCCTAGACTCAGGGGCCGATAGAGGGACTGGGGCCGTGGCGGCGGTGGACCCAGCTCAGACTTCCTCCACTGCACGGATTTCCGGGCAGCCGCATGCCTCAGACGAGACGCGCCATCCTGGCAGAACACCTGCTCCACCAGCTTGGCCAGCTCCGTCGGCACCAGCGGCTGAACGTAGTCGGGGCTCATGAGGAGGCTCGCGTCCATCGTGTCGAGGTCAGAGCCCGGCGTGCTCGATACGGCATATGGGAGAGCCGAGGCCGATGCTGGTGCAGACGAGGCGGCCAAGGCCAGCTCTAGGGCAGCATCAGACGTAAAAGCAAACGGGCGTATGTTGGCCTCGCGGAGCTGCTTGGCAATCCTCTCCTTTGCCCGTGCAACTTCCGCCTCGGACGCCATCGTGTCTGCCCGGGCCACAAGAGGTATGATATTAGTCAGCGGTGCCAGGAGACGGAGATATTCAATATCGGCCGGCTTCAGATCTGTCCCAAAAAAATGATACTGTGTCAGCAAAGGCGGACTAGACAATCCGAGGGAGACGAGAAGACGAACCACCAGAGACGAGATAAAAGACAACGTCAATCAACAGCCCACCGTCGCCGGTCAAGAGACTAATGAGGTCGGCATCGCTCAGCGAATTCGAACGCAGACGATGCAAGAAGGACTCTACGTATTGCACGACCGGCATGACCGCGTCCATAGTCTGCCATGAGTAAAGTCAGCACGGCAGAGAGAGAGAAGGGGGGGGGGGGGGGGGGGGGGGTCGCGACGGGATGCGCCACATACAGAGGTCTGGCCACTGAAGCCTGGCGTGTCCACAAAGCAAATGTTCCGGTCGAGCACGTTGTCTCCCAGGCTCTTCCTCTTGGTCGGGTGGCAGACGCCGTCGAGCTCGCTCCACCAGGCGGGATACGGCTTGGTGCTGGCGTATATCTCGGTGATCTGGCCGGTGGAGCGGTCGGGCCGCGAGAGCCGCGGCCGCTGGTGGCTCTGCGCACGCCCGACAGGCGGCCGGTCGGCGGACGTGCTGGTCGTCGTCGGTGGCGGTGTGGCGGCTGCGGGAGCGGAGCGTCGACGGCCCGAGAGCGGCAGGGGGGAGATGTGGTCGACGTGCACAATGTGCAGGCAGGACTGCACGATGGCCTTGATGAGCGACGTCTTGCCGAGGCCGGTGTCGCCGGCAATGAGGACCTTGAGCCGGCCCAGCTGCCTGCCGGTGTCGGTAAAGGGCCGGCGGCTGGGCATCTGGATGCTGGGCATGATCAGCTGGGGGGCGCTGCCGCTGTCCGTCATCCGGGAGCTGGCAGCGAGAAAGGACGACGCCGACGGGGTGGGCCCGGCCGGGTCGCCGCCCGAGGCGCTGCCGGGGCTGAAGCAGCCGTCGAAGCCGCTGCCGAAGCGGCCGCCGTCGGCCAGCACGGGGTCCTGCTCGCTGTCGCCGCCGCCGGCGCCGCCGTCGTCGAGGAACGAGCTCGTCAGCGAGTTGAGGCGGGACGAGGGGCTGCTGAGGGCCGACAGCGAGGCCGGGCCCGGCGTGCCGAACAGGCTGGGCGTGGCGGGCCGCGAGAGCAGCGGCGACAGGGGCGCCATGTGCTCGTGGTCGTGCGTGTCGGCCGGCGAGCTGGACGGTTCGTGGCGGGTGGCCTCATCGCGGCCGTCGTGGCTGACGTGGCCGTCGTCCCGACGGAGCGGTGTGGAGCTCGACGCCATAGCTGCAGCAGCAGCAGCAGCAGCAGCGTCCGGCGCTGACGCCTCCACCCTGCGGTGCTGTGTGAGCTGCGGCGGCTGCTGGTATTGGTGCACGCTGTGCGGCGGCTGCGGCTGCTGATGCTGCTGCTGCTGCTGTTGGTGGCCACGCTTCAGGAGCTCGCGATCGCGCATGTTGCCACATCCATATCCGGCCCCACAGGAGCTCTCAGCGGTCGCGCCCACGTCGTCCTCGACAGCCAGAAAGTAGGTCATCGCGGGCGCGGTGCCGCTGCCGTCGCCGCCGAGGCTGCCGCCCACGCCCGTGTGCCCGGAGAGCGGCGCGTCGACGTCGGCAGCAACAACGGACCGCGGTCGTATGAAGGGCTCCGGGGGGCGCATGATGCGATAATAGGGACGGGAGAAGAATGCGGTCGATAGGGAGAAAGGAACATGGGAGTGCTGGAGGCAAACTCCGCTGGGCGTTGCATGGGCAGACAGGCGCGAACGGATGAGGCGGCCGGCAGGGGAATGGGCGGCAGGAGACAGAGGTCAACCGAGTCGAGGGAGGATTTCTGGAGTCATGTTGGAAGCTTGGCCGCCCCCAAAGACTGTGGATTCGGCCGCCAGCTTATTGTCAGCCCAGTCTAGCAGGGAACCCCGCATTTCCCGCCTGAGGATGGAAAGGAGGGACGCGTCGAGACGGAGTGTTTGACTGGCTGCGCAGGCCGTTTTGTCCGTTTCTCCCAGTTGTCTCCACTGTTTCTCTCCGTTCTGCCAACGGACGCAAAACGGCAACTTTCCATGTCGACATCTTGTATTGCCCTCTATTTAGCTTTTTGCAGACAGCACAAGATACAAGATCAGACAGCACCAGCCACTGCTCCCCTTCCGTCCTGCGTGTCCAGATTATATCCCCTTCCCCTGCGCACATTAGATTCACGTCAATACAAAAAGAAAACGAACGAAAACGAACACGAAAACGACCGTCTGCTCCGCAGCTCTCGCCCGTCCTATCTCTGGCCGCCGTCCCGTTCAGCCTCGCTGCGTCGCAGTCTCTGTCCGGCGTCTTCCGTGGCCACGGCCTCGCCTCGACGGCCTCTGCGCCGGCTTCGTCGGCCGCTGCCACCACCACCACCACCACCACCACCACCACCACCGCCGCCGCCGCCACCGCCTTGGCCGCCACCTCCGCCGCCTTGGCCGCCCTGACCACCGCCTCCGCTGCCTTGGCCATCCCCCTCTTCGTAGTCGTCGCGGCCACGCTTGGATCCAGCCAGGGTCGATATCCCTGCAATCTTTTGCTTCTCGGCCACCATCCGCTCGCGCATCCGCCGCTCGCGCTCAGCTGCGTACGGGTCGAGGCTGCCCTTGCCGCCCGGTGCTCCAGAAGGTCCTGCGGCCCCGTTCGTGCCGTTGGAAGCCGCCTGCGAACCGCCAGGTGCTGCTCCTCGGCCGTTGCCGTCTCTCGCGCGGTCGCGGTCGCGGTCCCGCCCATGGCTGCGGTCCCGCTCCCGCTCCCGCTCTCGCTCTCGCTCCCGCTCTCTGTCGCGATCCCGGCCACGATCACGTTCCCGCTCCCGGTCTCGATCCCGATCGCGTGCTCGCTCTTTGTTCCGGCTTCGGTCGTCGTCCCGCTCGCGGTCTCGGTCTCGGTCTCGGTCTCGCTCCCAATCACGGTCCCGGTGCCCACGGTCGCGTTCCCGGTCCCTGTCCCGATCCCGCTCCCGCTCACGGTCTCGCTCCCGCTCTCGCTCCCGCTCCCGCTCGTGATCGTCGTCCCTATGCGATCGTCGCCGGTATTCGTCGCGGTCCCGGTCGCGGTCTCTCTCCTTCTCGTGCTCCCGCCGCTTGTCAACGTCCCGCTCCCTGCGGCTTCGGTGTCCACGGCCGCCTGGCCGCCTCGAATCGTCCCGTGGCGGTGACGCCGACCGCGATCGCGCTGGGCGGCCGCGCCTGTCGTCTAACCGTGCAGGTGCCGGTGGCTCGTCTCCCCTTTTGTCGCCACCTCTGCGCCCGCGCCGTCTTCTGCCTCGCTGCCGACCGCGACGTTGCGGCGCCGCTTCTTGCGGTGCATCTGCTGCGGACGCTTCCGAATAGTTACGTTTGTGTTTGGCATCGTCCGTCTGTCCGCCTCGGCTGCGGCTGCGGCTTCGGCTGCTGCGCGATTCAGAGTGGCCGCGGCCTCGCAACCCATCTGCATTCGGTTTACCGTCCTTGACCTCATCCCATCCCTCGCCGTGGTCCTCGTCGGCAGGCCGGTCGCGGCCATCAACGTCTTCGTCTCGGCCACCCTCTGCTTCCCTGTCTCGGCTGGCAGCAACAGCCTCTCTGCTGCGGCTTCTGGCGCCGCTTTTGCTTCGCTCCCGGCTCCGTTCTCTATAGCGGCCGTAGTCACGTCGCTTGGAACTGACGGAATTACTGCGGGATCCTCTCGGGCTCTTTTGTTCCACGGCCGGACTGTTGTTGCCTGAGCCACCTGCGGCCTGGTTGATCGTACGCGTGCCGTCGTCAATATTATACCCTCGCGCGCGCAGGTGAAGAGTACTAGTGTTAGGCAGCCCTTGACGCATGGCTCGAGGGCCTGACGGCGCGTTTAACGGGACCGCAGGGACGCTGGTGACTGGAGACGGGCCGTTGCTGCCTTCACCAACGTTCGTGCGTATCTGCATCGGGCTGAACGGGAAAGCCTGAGGCCCAGAACCTGGCCCCATCCCGTGGACGGACGTGGGTGCAACGCCCCCAGATCCTGCGTCGGAGCGGTCGCCGTTTTGTAGACGACTACGATCACCGGACTCGAAAACGGGGATTCGTGCGCGGGTATCCACGCCTTCGACAGGGGCCCCATTCACGGCCATGTTGGGCTCTGAGCCCTCGACAGACTGCTGAGGAGGCGCAGGGCTTGTGCTGCTCTCCCCGGCGTCCGCGTTGTTACCGGCCGTCTCATTGTTGCCGTTGCTGCTGTCGTGGCCATCATTGCTTGGTGGTATCGCGCTGTCGTCCTCTCCCGTAGTGTTGCTGGGCTCCTCGCCATTCGCGACGTTGCCGCTACCATCGGCGTACATCGACTGCTGAGTCCCAAAGCCTGCGCCCTGGAGCGCATAGTTCCCAATCGGTCCAAAGCCCACGTTGTTGACGAAGCCGCCACGGCCGTATCCGTTGTAGAACCCCCGTCCGCGTCCACGTCCGCGTCCGAAGCCACGGAACTGATTGAACTGGTTCTGTTGGAAGTTACCTGGTTGACTGTATCCTGCTTGGAAACTTGTGTTATACGACCCAAAATCACCGGTGCCCATACCAGCAGCATTTTGATGATTGAAATTATCTTGGGCCATATGCCATGACTGTTGCCCGTTCCAGTTATTGGACCCTGAGCCGCCAAACCCGCCATCCATCATGTTCATGTTGTTCATGCCGTTCATGCCGTTCATGCCCATGCCTTGCGCCCCGAATCCGCCATTCATGTACATGCCCTGCATTGCGGGGTCCATACTCATGCCAGGCATGCCTAAACCAGCGCCATTCGTCAGATTCTTGCTTTCCAAAACCGGTCGGCACCGTGTGCTTCTTCACGCGCAAAACTTACCCATCATAGGAAAGCCAAAGCCGTTTGGCATCATCCCGCTTTGCATGGCCAACATCATTTGCATCTGGCCATAGTCTCCGGTAAAGTTCGCATTCATGCCTGCAAAGCCTTCGGTGGCGGTGTTTCCGTCGAAACCTCCGTTGCCGTTCACGCTGTTGCCAGCTATGGGCCCCTTTTCGTTCTGCGACACGGACAGCTCCGTTGGGTCGGTCGCTTCTTGGCTGCCGGCGGCTGGCGCCACGTCAGTGTTGGCATCGTTGCCAATCACTATATCGGTCTGGGAAACAGCAGATTCGGCATCCGCAATCCCTTCAGATGTCTCTGTCGCCTTAATAGCGTGACGATTACGGCATGTTAGCAAATACCGCAAAGAACTGCCTTTCGGCTTGGACCGGTACACCGCTGGCGCCAGAACATCACACAAAGAATGAGGATTACGAACAATCTTGTCAGCTGCCCCAGAATTGCTGGTGTTGTCGTGGTTATTCGGGGCATCCTCTGTTGGCTCCGCACCGACCACTTCCTGCACTTGAGAGTTTTCCGCCAGACCAGCGTTATCAACTATATTTGAGGATGCCTCCACCTCTTGAGACGCCCCAGCCAAGTTTGCAGCCGCCCCACCCGTCCCAGAAGACTGTGTGCTTTCCTTGGCCTCCACCGGAGAGGCCGTCGCCGGTGGCGTGTCTTTCGATTGCTTGGCACGGCTCGTTTCCCGCTTTCTGAGCTCCGTCTTGATGAAGACTCGAATCGTCGACCGCATCACCTTGTTCGGGTTGCAGTCGGCAGCGGAAAGCGGCGTGTGCTCGCAGACAGGGCATGTAGACGGCAGGGTGCCGTGACCTAGATGCCTTTGTTAGCCATCGTTGTACCGGTATTGCGTATCGCCGTGGACATTGCGTCTGCTTACAGGTCTCGTCGATCAGCTGTTCGCAGCACGGAAGCTTGTAGGCGTTCACAGCCAGTTTGCTGCAGATCGCGCATCGCAATTTCGTGGGAATGTCGTCCTCCGTCAGGGAACTGTACAGGGCAAAAGGTCAATGAGTGCTGTGTGAAAGGGAAGATACGCGTCTCATACCTGACTAGCTCCGCTTCCGCGGGAGAGAGAGGTTTCGTCGCCATCGCCAACCTGGCGGTGCGAGGATGCAAAGAAGAGTTTTTAAATGATAGGAATACACATCAGATGATGGTAGGGAAGCTGACAGAACGGGAAAAACAGCGAAAGGTCTCCCGACAACGAGCAGCTTGAAGAAAGAGTACCTCGGCAGCTCCTCCAATCTGACTCGGCCAAAATAGAAAAGAGAACGGCTTGTTAGCGGAAGCCAAAACGTTGTTAATAATATCGAGAACGCGTCGTTGTCGTGTTCTAGAGAGGGGAAAAGATCCTGCCTTGGCAATGGCGACAACTAAAAAGTTGTTGAGCATATATCCGGTCCGTGCACGGGTTTCCAATCCGGGGTGACTCGTTGTCACGTGACTATGCGCTGTAAGTGTCTTTGAGCTGACAGAGCGTTTTCCAGTATGAAGATACGAGACAAAGGATTCAATTTTCACGGCTTCGTATACGGAATCAGCAGTGACGACGGGCCTTATCTACTGATGCAACCGTGCCCAGACGCTGCCGAAAGCCTCCACAAAGAGAAGCGTATCTTGTCGTTCTTTGATATGGACGGGAAATTGCAGAATAATATCACGGCGGCCACAGCCTTTCGCTTGTCCGAAAATGTCGGGGAAGACACTCAATACAGTTGACATTGTTGTCTATCTGGTATCCAGCACCCCACCGGTCCTCTCATCCTTGAACCCACAGGAGGAAGACTTTTGTTCAGATCCCGTTTGATGATATAAAAAGTTTTCTATTTTCTCCATCTATATTCTGATTTTCCGCTTTCCTGGGCATTTATTGCTCGGTCTGGAAGTAGTTCAGAAGGATAGACCGCTCCTGCGACTCCTCACCCCAGTCCTTGACAACGACGCAAGAGCAGTTGACAACCTTGCGAGCGTTACCCTCGCGGTCGAGAACGCCTGGCACGAGCATGTTAGTCTGTGCGAAGCGAAAGCGATAGATGGCAGAAAACCAGGAGGGAAGGGGTTGGATGGATAGAAACATACAGAGTCCTGCCCACTCGCCAAGCTGCTTGCCGTCGGGGACCTTGATCAGGGGGATCTTGTGCTCGGAGCACAGAGCGATGACGAGCTTCTTATACGCATCCTCCTCGCAGGCCTCGTTCAGGACGCACATGTGCGCCTGGCGGCGGTCGAGGGCCTTGGAGGCCTCGCGGAGACCACGGGCAAGGCCGTCGTGGATGAGGGCCAGGCGAAGGACGCCCTTGAGGGCATCCAGAACGGACATCTGGCCCTTGGAGGCGGCATCCGCGGACACCTCAACCTCCTCCTGGACTTCGGGCTGGTTATCTTCTACGTCCGACTATGAATACCACAAGTCAGCATGCCAATTCCTCAACGTTGTGTTCTTCGCGTGTTCTGTTCCCTCCCCCCCCCTTCTGGTTGGTCGTATGCGCAGCGCACTCCCCTTCTCCATTTCGATGTTCGCTCTGCGCGGCCGCAACCCAGGGGTGGAAATTGAAAGACGCGGTAGAGTTTGCTCTTACCATTTTGCTGTTGGGTTGTCAAAAAGCTGTCGGGGCGATCCTCGAAGAGTTGTAGATTTATAAAATGATAGAGATGGGATTCATGAAGGTGTGGTTTTTCACAAAAAAAAGTGGTGGATCTCTTGGTAGTGAACATTTTGTGTGAGCCACTTTTTGCGGGATCTTGCTGACATAATACCCCAAAACACCAATTACAGCCCACTTAGGTTAGGGTCCACAGAAGTTTTTTGTGTGGGCGGAACATGGGCCAAGGTTTATCCGGCAGTTTCCTCGCACGAGAAAAAAAAAACTTGTCGGTATTAAAATTAAGTGTGGGAAAAGGCAGAAACCAAGCTTCGTTTCCACCACGCACCAAACCAGCACCATCACATCACCAGCTCAGGTAGGTTTGATCCTTGCAGAAATGCGCACAGCATGATCCATCGGATTGTGCCCGACGTGGGAAAAGAAAAGGGGGAGACTTGAACCACTTCCGCCATGAACGCATAACGCAATCATGAAGGGAATCGACGAGCGTCTCGACGCGTGAGGCCGGAGACAGCAATCAAGAACGACTCAATGGGTCGCCTTGATACGCTGCTCTCCTTCAGCACTGAGCAGGCAGAACCCTTCTTTCTTTTCCATCGAAGGGCACTCTCCATGCTCAAGAGCCTCCCGGACTAACTGATTGAAAAAGATCACCATCCTGGTTTCGTTGAACCTCTCGCCAAAATGGTCCGCACATCCGTCCTCCACGATGCTCTTAAGAGCATCAACAACGCCGAGAAGGCCGGCAAGCGCCAGGTTTTGATCCGCCCGAGCTCCAAGGTCATCGTCAAGTTCCTGAGCGTCATGCAGAAGCACGGTACGTTGGTCTTGTCTCTTCCGTGGTCTGTTCGTCATGTATTGCCAAGCTCCGAGGTAACGAACACTCTGTTCGGCATGATAACTGGACGACGGTTTCGATACCCACGACACTAGTCTTTTAAGTTGCCGATAGATGAAATTTTGCGAGGGCTTACACGTTTCTCGGAGCTGTTAATGGCAAATTTATACATGACGTCTATACGTTTAACCCTACGCTACAATCATACTGACAATTCGTCTTTCAGGCTACATTGGCGAGTTCGAGGAGGTCGACGACCACCGGTCTGGCAAGATCGTCGTGCAGCTCAACGGCCGCCTGAACAAGACTGCCGTCATCTCCCCCCGCTACAACGTGCGCCTGTCGGACCTGGAGAAGTGGGTCGTCAAGCTGCTGCCTGCCCGTCAGTTCGGCTACATCATTCTGACCACGTCTGCCGGCATCATGGACCACGAGGAGGCGCGGAGAAAGCACGTCTCCGGCAAGATCATTGGCTTCTTCTACTAGAGAAGAAGACGGTGTGACCGGTATGATGGGAAGGGATGGACTGCGGCATTCTCGGCGTTTGGGACTGGAAAAGGATGACCAAGACTACGAGACAATAAAGCAGATGGAAAAGGATGATGATGACTTCCTTGCTGTTTTTTTTTTCGGGTGTCCTGCGCATGCAGCGCTACAATACCAATGAATTGTATTTCTCTGTTAATCGAAAGTCTAAAGACTGACCCAAGCCAATCCCAAGTAAAAACTACGCTACGTTTCATAAGTTCCGAGGTGACCTGGTGCCTGAAATATCTCTTGTTGCACCGTACGATGTATCTTTTTTTAGCGGAGGACAATGCTTAGTCATTAAAAAAAAATACCAATTGTTACCCACAATGGCATTAGCGACCGGACAGCCCCTGGTTGGATGACCCGAACGGACGATTGGTTGCATGTGAGAGGCCCATAATACGCTACGAAATAGCGTGCATTGCGTGAATCCTAACGCTTCTGGGTAAAAAGCAGTACGCGGGTCAATCGTGGACAAATCCCAGCTTCTCTGGTCAACAGCTCCGCCGACTCCTGTTATTTCCCGCCAAGGCAAAAGGGATCGCGCGCTGCGGTCTCAATGTTGCATTGTATTGCATTGCGTGGCTTTCCTTTTCTCTACCAAGATAACCGACAGCTTGCAGGTGGACCGTGGCGATAAGGCCGGTGCATTTTCCGTGGTCATTTTGATATTAGCAGAGTGACTTCATCCCCCTTTTGGCGTCTCACGAACCCGACGACCGTCTGTCTCTCCGCCCCCTCGTTCTGTCTTTAGCCGGCGACACGATGCGCCCGCGCCAGTACATCCTGCTCGGCGGCGCGTTGTTTGTGCTCGCCTGCTTCTACACGATCCTGCGACTGGAAGCAAGAGCGGTGCCGGTTGCGAATGGAGACAGCTCGCTGCTGCCGGCGGGCGACGAGACGGGCCGAAAGTCGCAGCCGCTGCCCAAGGCGCCCGACCCCCTCCCGCCGGCGGGCAGCCCCAAGACGGCGGCGGCGGGATCGCACCCGATGTGGACGCTGATCAACCAGGCGGAAAAGGACCTGGAGGCGCTCAAGGCGCGGCAGTCCAAGACGCTCCGGGCGGCGGTGGTGGAGTACCGGCGGCGGTACGGGATCGCGCCGCCGCCGCACTTTGACAAGTGGTTTGCGTTTGCGCAGAAGAACGAGGTGCAGCTGGTGGACGAGTTCGACACGATCCAGGAGCTGCTGACGCCGTTCTGGGGGCTGAAGCCGGCGACGATCCGGGCGCGGGCCAAGGAGGCGCTCGGCTTTGCCAACAACCTCGTGGGGGTGGCGATCCGCGGCGGGCGGGTGACCAACATCCAGGGCGGTGGCGACTGGCAGCGGGAGGCGACGCAGGGCATGCTGAAGCCGTTCCTGGAGCACCTGCCGGACATGGACCTGTGCTTCAACACGCACGACGAGCCGCGCGTGGTGGTGCCGCACGAGGACATGGCGCGGCTGGTGGCGACGGCCAAGGGCAAGGCGATGCCGGCCGCAGCAGCAGCGGCCGACAGCCCGGGTGTGCTGCGCAACAGCTTCGCGAGCCGGGTGGCCGGGCTCAACGACGGCTCGCGCTTCGAGGACACGCCGCTGACGCGGTTCAACGTGTTTGCGCACCAGGCCACGTGGACGCACTCGCGCATGTCGTGTCCGCCCGAGAGCCCGGCGCGGGCGCTGGAGGAGGACGACCGGCGCGACGACGTGGCGCGCTACGGGCTGGGCGAGCTGGGGTTCGTCTACAACATGACGGCGCTCTCGGACGTGTGCTACACGCCGTCGCTGAGCGAGACGTTTGGCTTCTTCGACCGGCCCAACGCCTACAGCGTGGTGCACGACCTGTTCCCCATCTTCTCGCAGAGCAAGGTCTCGTCGTACGCCGACATCCTGTACCCGTCGCCGTGGTACTGGTACGCCAAGGTGTCGTATGACGCGTCGCGTGACGTGTCCTGGGCCCAGAAGATGGACCAGCTGTACTGGCGCGGCTCGACCACGGGCGGCTTCAGCCGCAACGGCGGCTGGCGGCGCCAGCACCGCCAGCGCTTCGTACAGAAGATGAACGCGGCCGACCAGGCCAAGATCATGGTCAACACGGCCGACACGGCCGACGCGGCCGAGGGCGGCGGTGGCGCCCAGCAGTGGGAGGCCCGCGCGGTGCCGCGCAGCGACTTCAAGGACCTCTTCAACGTCTACTTCTCGCACGTCGGCCAGTGCGACGACGGCGACTGCGAGGCCCAGCGCCAGTTCTTCAACATCCAGGGCCACGCCGACCAGCAGGACGCCTGGAAGTTCAAGCACCTCGTCGACATTGACGGCAACGCCTTTTCTGGCCGCTTCTACGCCTTCCTGCAGAGCCTCAGCCTCGTCTACAAGCTGGCCGTCTTCCGCGAGTGGCACTACGAGTGGCTCAAGCCGTGGGTGCACTACATCCCCCTGAGCATCCGCGGCGACGACTGGCTCGAGGCCGTCCGCTTCTTCAGCGACGGCGCCCTCGGCAAGAAGGAGGCCGAGCGCCTGGCCCTGCAGGGCCGCGACTGGTCCAACAAGGTCGTGCGCAACGTCGACCTCGAGGCCTGGTTCTTCCGGCTGCTCTTGGAGTATGTCTGCCTGTCCCTCGCCGCGTATGCGCGTCTCCCGTTTACTGACTCGCTCCTAGATACGGCCGCGTCATCGACGACGACCGCGAAACAATTGGCTTCTCTTTGTGAAGATTTATGGGCCTTTTTTTGGTCTTGTTTTCTGGCTCTTTTTTCTGGCTCTGGCTCTCTGGCTCTCTGGCTCTCTGGCTCTCTGGCTCTCTGGCTCTCTGGCTCTCTGGCTCTCTGGTTCTTTTGTCTATTCTTTTATCTGAACTCCTGGCTTTCTTGTTCCATGTCATGAGCTTTCTGGTGTGATAGTTTTAATGTGCTGTTATTCTAAGCATGCATAGACCGAACGGATGCAAGGCTGGAGGATGGGTCGTGAGTATGGGTCGTTGCATATGGATAGGCGTTTAGGGTTTCTTTTCCTTGTCCTCCTGTGGGTTTTTCCTTCCTCTTGTCCTGTCCCCGTTGTGATCCTGCTGCCTGTTTCTTTGTGAATGCCGATTGCTTGATGGACAGCAAGCATAGACGCCTGATACGACTAATAGTACCAATTTGCTCACCGTTGCATTTCTTCGTGTCCAAGCGCTCGACAGTGATACTTTGATTTGCAGCACAATTCCCCTTTTTGAATAACAAGACACTGATAAAGCCAGGTTTCCCGCTCCACATCCCTTTGCGCTGCCCACCGACCAAAAATGGGGTCAGCCCCGTCACTCCTCCTCGGTCATCCCCGTCACTCCTCCTCGTCGCCCTCGGCATCGTCCTCCTCATCCACGGCGTGGCCACGGCCTTTCCCATTGGCCCGCCCCGGCGTCACGCTCCGGTCGCGCCGGCTTCCGTTGCGGATGTCATCATCGTCATCGTCGTCGTGTTGCTGCCGCCGTTGCCGCCCGTCGTCCTCCTCGCCCTCGGCATCCTCCTCGGCCTCGTGGAAGTGCAGCGGGTCCGCGCGGATGTGGGCAATGTGCTGCAGCATGTCCTCGGGCGGCTCGTGCACGCTGATCTGCAGCCGGTCCATGGCGTGCCCGCCGCCGGCCTCGTCGTCGCGCGCCATGGGCTTGCCGCGCTGGCTGCGCACCACCGTCCGCTGCATCACCGGATAGTACAGGGCCGCGGCCGGCCCGCCGGCCACCCGTCCGCCCAGGTCCGGGGCCGAGGCGAGCGCGTCGTCGGCAAAGGCCAGGAGGATCTCCTCCGAGTACTTGGTCGCGTGGCTCAGCTCCTTCTCCTCAATCGACTCGTAGGCCCGCACGCGGCTGAAGCTGAACCGGTCCCCTGCCTCGTCGGCGCCGGTGCTGTCAAACACGCCGCGGAAGCTCTCGCCCGTCGAGGCCGTGTCCGGGAGGAAGAAGTCG
Source organism: Grosmannia serpens (assembly GCA_029299595.1). Lineage (NCBI taxonomy): Eukaryota > Fungi > Ascomycota > Sordariomycetes > Ophiostomatales > Ophiostomataceae > Grosmannia > Grosmannia serpens. Next base: position 73,887 of record JANSMH010000115.1, read on the forward strand.
TACTGCATGCGGTTCTGCGGCCGGCTGCGCCGCGGGTCGCGTTCCCACACCTTGAGCGCGGCCTCAAACGCCGCGCGCTCCTCCTCGGACTGCTCGATCGGCTTGAAGATGCCCGAGAGCAGGCGCGTGTCGTACACGCCCGTCCCTGCCGACACCGGGTTGTTGCTGAACTTGAGCGTCACGTACGCGCCGCTGTCGGGGAAGGCGCCCAGGTCCGGCAGCAGCGGAAAGGCGCCGACCAGCCGCAGGTTCTTCTTGCTCGGGTGGCGCACGCGCGCGTAGCGGTCGCGGGCGGCCGTCTGCGCGGCCTCGAAGCTCTTCTCGATCTTGCGCTTGACATAGGCCGGCGTCCCCGAGTCCGGCTCCGGCGACCGCCGCTTCTCGGCCCGCTTAAGGCCATTGCCGGCGCTGGCCCGCAGCGGACTCGCGGCCGCCTTGGCGCCGCCCGCAGAGATGTATTCGGTGCGCCGCAGGAAGGACACGGACGCCTCCGTCGTGCGTGGCTTGCCCAGCGAAGACAGCGGCTTCAAGAGGGCGCGGTCGTGGGGATGGACGGGTGGTGGGTGCGGCAGGGCTTGTATGGCTGTTTGTGCTGTCAGAAACCGCGTACACGGGCACATTTCCAGATCGGCATGCGCGCGCCACCGCCTCGATCAAGCTCTACATACAGCTCTCGTCGCCGTCAAACACGCCCGGCATGCCCGTCAGGTCGAGCGGCATTCCCAGCTCGGCATCGGCCTCGATGTTCAGCGGCTGCTCTCGCGCCAGGCGCGAGGCAAACCCCGGCGTCGTGTAATGGCCACCGCCGAGCCCCGTGTTCGGGATGTCGAGCAGCTTTGGCGGGTTCGGCGGCGGCGGCAGCGTGTTAGAGTATCGGATGCGCGCGATGAAGTCCTGGTGAACCATCCTCTCGCCGGTGCCGCCGCCGCCACGAGACGCGGACGACGACATGGTTCCTCGTCGAAGCTTTTCTGGGAGATGCAAAGAAGATGGATCGGCTCTAGCAGCCCATTCCCGGCTGGCAGTGTTGCGCAGACGTGTTGTGAGAGTGCTGTTGTTTTTGTTCGTCGTCAGTATTGCTTAGTTTAGTGGACTAGGGAGAGAACAACAAAAATTCCCGTTTAGGCTTGCACGGGAACTAGGGCGGTGAAGGCTGCGAAAAGAATAGGGGACTTTACGGCCTCAGCCGCTACCAAAACGTACTGTGAGATACTCCGTGCTCCGTCGTACTTACCGCAATAGATCGTTAGAACTGGTCTTTTTATTTCTTGTAAACATAAAATACAAAGCTAGTATAGGAATACACCGTGGTCACCACCCCGTATTACTCTATAGAATAATCCGTCCAAGTCCCAGCCTGCTTTCAGATACACTAGTCTCGTTGAAGCCAATATCTTTCACTGCACAATAGATGCCCCAAAGAAAAACAGAAACCTTCCCCCTCCACCGTCGCAGCCTGTTTGTCAGATGGCCTTGTCCTACTACACCCAGACGTTACATCACGCACACTACAGTCGGTGTGCTTCGCTTGAGCGGTCATCCCAATTAGAAAGACAATAGCATTAAAAGTCAAAAAGAGGAAAGTGCAGCAGCCACCCCGTGTCCCCTCTCATGAATGAGCCGATGCCCGTTTTTCCCGTCGTTACGTCAAATGCCGGCTGCGCCAGGTATGGCGAGCCTACAACGTGCTGGTCTTCCCGTAGCGCGCCTTGCCAAAGGAGAAGGGAACGTAGCGGTACTTGATCATGTGCTGGATTTGTTTCCGCACTGGGAGTGTCAGGACGCGCTGCATCGGGGGGGGGGGGGGGGGGGGGGGAAAAACAAAAGAAAAAAAAAAAAAGGAGGGACCCCATAAAAAAACCAAGCCGGGCAAGAAGGGGGAAAGGCAAAGGAGGGGAAAGGAACGGAGAGAAGAGAAGAAGG
>JANSMH010000116.1:0-65000 GCA_029299595.1 Grosmannia serpens
AACTTGGTCGGTCGGTGAAATCCGTTCTGGTTGTGTCTGTTTCTTCGGCTTTCTCGGATTTGTTTTTTTTTTTTTTTTTTCCCCCCCAAAAACAACCCCCCCCCCCCCCCCCCCATGCACGCCTGTCGCCGGCAGCCAGCCTCCGTCATCCGTCCTCACCCCTCCCACAAGTACTAGTTGCTGATCGCCGGAGAGCTTCTGGGGCGAGATGTCGAGCTCCGCCGTGTTATGCGAGCACGAGTACTCGTACAGTGCTCGTACTCGTAAGATAAGTACAATAATACGTGTCCCTGGTCTGCTCTGGCTGGCTGTGCTCGTAGTCGGTGAGACCAGCTGGCGCTGAAGCGGGCGGACGGCATCAATAGTGACTTCTCGTATCTTACATACTCGTACATAGTAGCAGCTGCACCACAGCCGCACCCACAGTACTGGCAGCACGATACCACCCAGACAGGCTCTTGCTCGTACATAGTACTATGTACTCACTACGAGCACGTCGATACTATTACGTTCCGTCTACTCCGCCACATCTGTTCGTCTGTTCGTCTGTTCGTCGGTATTTGGGCCCAGGTCGGCCCTGACAAGCATGACCCTGGCACAGAGAGCAGTGCTCCTATTCGTGCTGGGTTCCATCCGGCCGGCTTCCGTCCTTCCAATACAAGCAGTCGAAGCCTAGCGGCCCACCTCTTCCGTACCAGCACACCTCGTCGTATCCCACCCAGGAGGGAGCTCGGGTGGATCTGTGTACAGGTAATAGGAGGCAAAGACGAAATTAGCCGGCCCCCCTTTCGTCTGTACGAGTAAGGCATGGCTCGCACCGACCAGCAAGGGGTCTCTCCCACGAGTACAAGCCGTCTTACCAGTGCTACTTGTGTTTCTTTGCCTGTCCTCCCCTTCCCTCTGCAGCAGCCTCGCCATCCCACAACCTGTCGCGCAGTCTTGTCGATCTTGTACGTGTGTCGTATATGGCGGCACAGCTATTCTCCAGGTAGGCAAACGGCCACTGCGAGTATGTAAGATACGAGCACGAGTACACGTCCAGGCACGGAAGATCGACCGCGCCATTGATTTAACTATATCTTGCGTGTGGAATCGCTGGGAAGCGAGGAAGCCATTTTCGAAGCCTGCCAGCCCAGCTCCCTATTGGCCCCTTCACGCGTTCTTCTGCACCCGTACGCGATTCTCGCAATCCGTCTTTCGCCACGAACGGGTATTCCCTTTCGGTAACATGTTGCTGCCCGTTGATGCTGCCCGTCTGGCAGCCGCCAGATGCCAAAACTACTGGTACAAATTGCCTGGTTGCCTCGGCACGCTCTTCCTGTCTGGCTCTTGAGCCCGGCTAATTTCTCTACCCCTTTTTCGTGCACCACAATCTCGTCCCCATCTTCGCATGTGAAAAAAAAGAAAAGAGAAAAAGGAACCAGTGTGCCTCTTCGTCAGTTTCGCTGTGGCAGACCACCATGCCGCTGAGAGCCAGCAGGACATTCCCCAGAACCAGCCTGCGTGTCTGATGCCGCGCCAGCGCAAGATGTCGCCGGCCTTGTGGCATTCAGATGTCTACAACAAACATAGTATGTACCGGAACGCGCGCCCGTACGAAGAGGAATACACTGAGAGGCGGCGGTCTTTCCTCGGTCTCGGCCTCGGGAGCTCCGGTCCCATCTGCTTTTTGGCTGGTTTTTATTCACGCGTTTGGAACGCTCTGAACAGGCCAACGGCGTGCCGGTTTCCTTAGCTTCAATCCCTTTCTCCTGACTGCGCCCACGTCGTATCCGGACGCCCACCCCGAAGCTCCGGTGGGTAAGCCCTGCATCGGACTATGAAGTATGCCGCTTCTGTTCAGAGGAATCACTGCAATGTGCAACATCCCCACCCGTGTCTACGAGTACGAGTGTGTACTATGTACTCGTCTCGATAAAATAAAAACAAAATATGGCAAGCACCAGCCTCAAGGGCACCTGCAGCCCTATGGAAAGAATTTTCCTGTAATATTCCATGTCCGAATAAGATACGCTCCTCCGTTCTATGTATGTAGGCGACGAGAAGGTGGTATCTTATCTTTTCAGTGTGCTCGCGCAGTGACCATCTGCCTACCTTCTTTTCCACGGTAAGATACGGACGACACCATACCGTTTTCGCCACCCGTCTTTCCCCAAAGCCTGGCCTTGCCAGGCGCCCAGGCAAGCTCTGCGCGCATCTTGGCTAGTTCACGAGACAGTCAATCGTTACACCTGTGTTCGCAGAGGCGGAAATCATATCCGAGGCTGTAGGCAACAACCGAAACTTGCCGTGCGGTAAGCGTTTGCTACCTGGCCAGGCATAGCCGTGAACATGATGCTCACTCTCACCAGCCAGAACGCACACGGGTGAATATGCACGTGACCAGATGCGGTAATTGCAAGATTACGCACAAGCCATGCAAGATACGCGTTGCGGCCTAGAAATCCAGGCAGAAATTGTACAGAAATTGTAAACTCCGACGCGACGCATCGCCATTGCACGCTCCCAAACAAGCATGTCGCGTTTTTGTCTCGTCACTAGCACTTAGGTAGCCAGCTTACATTTGCGCTGCGCCCCGTTGTCCAGTCAGCTCTCCATATCGAATTTGCCGGACTCTCCAACAATGCCTCCCGGTATGTTCTCGATACCCCCCATGCATGACATGCGGCGCATCTGCATCAGGCGCAAACCTGCCCTGCACGTTCCCAGTGAACAGCGAACACTGATTATCTGCAGCCCTCAGTGACGATGAAATGTCAGAGGCCAGTGGCGTCGGTGCTGTGACCACACCGCCACCGTCAAAGCGGGGGAAGAAGGTTGGCTCCTACGCCAGCCTCGACTCGGACAACTCGGACGCAGCTACCGACAACGGCCAGGCTAAGAAACGACGCGGGTCCAGGGGTGCCAAACGAACAAACGGCTCTACAGCTACGAAGGCCATGGCGATCAGGAAGAGTAGCAGCACCGAAGACGAGGCGAGCAAAAATGGGGGCGCCGAAGAGAACGGCGACGACGACGACGACGACGACGATGACGACGACAGCTCCGAGGCAGAGGAAGGAGAAGAGTACGGCCTCCGTCCTTCTTGGTTGCGGGCGCAGCTGCATCAACGCAACGGCAGCTCTTGGGAACGGCTATGCTAACGCGGCGCTTCCAGATACGAAGTGGAAACAATCATCGGCCATATGCTTAATGTGGGTGGAACGCGGAGGGTCCCAAGTTTCGTCTTCTATCTGTCGCGGCTGACAAGCCTGTTCTGAAAGGATGCCGGCAAACCGCTGTTTCACGTAACGTGGAAAGGATACAGCAATCCGACAGACTACACCTGGGAGCCAGAAGAGAACCTAGCGTATGTGCCGCTCCTTCAGGGGCTACCCTAAACTGTTGCTCTGATCGAGTACCGGCTCCGCCGACGTCTTGTCGCTAACTCGGCACGTCGACAGTGGGAATGCGTCAGAAATCCTCGACGAGTACGTCGCCAAGATCGGTGGTCGTGAGAGCCTGTTCGGGAAGTCGAGCAAGGGAAAGAAGCGCGGACGCCAGTCCACAAGCGCAGTAACGCCAATAGCAACGACAAAACGGGCAAGGAAGAGCGGGGAACACCCGGCTGACCGTGAAACGCCGTTGGTAGTGGAGAAGGCGTTCAAGCCACCGGCAGGGAGCTGGGAGGACGACGTGGTGGACGTGGAAATGTACCGGAATGGCGAGGGCGAACTCATTGTCTGCCTGACATGGAAGGCGGGACAGAAGACACAACACCCTGCTCAGCAGACATACATGCGGTGCCCGCAAAAGGTATGTCAGCTATCATCCGGCTGGACATTGAATTCACAACCGGAGCTGACCCATTGTCGTTGCGATCCAGATACTCCGGTTCTACGAGTCACACATTAGCTTCAAGACCGATGCCGATTAGCCTAGGGTACGATGAGCCGGCGAGGCTGTAATCGGGGGGTCCGAGGTTGGTTGGGACAGGCGGAGTCCGTTTGTGCTCTACTACGCTTGGTTACGTGGACAATGGGATTGCGCAATGGTGTTCGATATCCAGGAACGGAGAGGAAGCAGGAAGGCTGTCCGTGCACTGCGCGTGGCATGTGGAAACACAATCGGGGCAAAAGTCGGCGGAGCGGTATGTTTCGCACGTACCCTTCGATGCGATCCATTGGCAGTGATAGAATGTTGAGATGGACTTAGACAGCCACAGGAGGTCTGTACGGGTTGGCCAACCTACAAGCAGGAGTTCTGTTGCGTTGCTTTTCAACTTGCCCGCACAACGGTACGCATCCAGGTTTGTTCGTGCGGCCGCATTCGGAAAAAGTGTAATTAAGAAAGGGACTATCAGTTTGGAGAGATACGGCGCAACGTGTTTCAGCAAGCTCGGGGGCCCACGCTTTGTTGTCCGGTGGTTGGCTGGCAAAGGTGGCTGACGACTCCATACGGAGTAGCGATACAATCTGGAGGCTGGGCAGGCAAGTTCTGCACGATGCTGGACCGCCTTCTGGCAGTAGTGGGGCGGTCTGTGGCCCCGAAAGCGCGTGTTATAAGCTTTTTGGCGGGCCCTCTTCCCAGCCTTGCCATTTATTGACTTTTTTGACGGCCACCATAAAGCGGGTGGCGGGGCAACCGCCACCTATTTGAATGCAGGACTGCTGCGCTCTCTGGTGTCTCTGCTTCTTCCATTCTCACTTTGTGCCAACAGCATCTGCAATCTTTTGTACAAGTGTCTATTTGCTCTTCTTTTTTTTCTTTTTTTGGAAACGATTTGAGCCTCGCATTACCACTTCGATCGACCCATCCTGCTGCCCTACTCTTCATCTTGGTCTCATCTTAGAAGGTTTCGAGTAGATAGACAGAAAGGCTTGAGGCTTATACATACTTTATCCGGTACGTAACGGCTGATCTTCACCTCTCATTCCAGACAGGCCCGTGTTTCTACCTTTCTTCTGTGCTAACAATGGCTTCCCGCAGACAACTAGCCGCATTCCTTGATCGGCTTCTTTGCCTGGCAGCTCCCGGAAAACTACAACTTCGCATTCCTCTCAGACACTACCGCCAAGATGCAGGAAAACGACGTCATTGCTCTGATTGTCATTCTGCTCTTCTTCTTCCTCGCTCTTGTTGCATTCGGCATCTACCGTCTCGTCACCTTAGCCCGTCGCAACGTCAGCATCACCACAAGCTCAGGCAGTGCAACCCACAGCAGCATGTCATAGTGGATGTGCCGGTTGGGAGCAAGCCCAACTGCTATCCCCCTTTTGACTATCCAATACTGTTACCAGCACCTACTTCTGCCGCCGTCGTTTTAACGCCGCGGCTATTCCCGCTCTGGCTGGGACTTGGCAAGCTCTTGCACGGGTTTCCTAATACTCAATGGCACATGTCTTGTCTCGAGGAGTGCTCTGTTGAGCTTCATACTCGTCTCCCACATCACTTCTCCAACCGACAACGGTGTCAACGCGCCTATTTGCACCCCCTCCCCCTTCTAAAAAATACCGACTCAACGAAAATACCCAAAAAGACACGAAACAAGACAAGAAAACAACGAGCATGATGAGATATGTGGAGCTTTAATGGCCAATGGTAGGGCCTATCACGATCTAAGACGACTGTGTATATGGAAGAGCAATGATGCTTGTGGGGAATATTTGGATGACAGCAGCGCATTGTTTTCTATGGGCGCGCAAATGGCATCTGGGAGCGACGGCGTTTTGATCATCAGGTAACGAGACAGCGAGACAGTGCCACCGCGACGTGCGGCCATGCAGATTCGATTGCGCTCTTCTGGGTATAAGCATGCGTCTTGTGTGTGTGCATGGTGATACTTGGATTGATAGCTTATTAGATAGACAACTATATAAAGAGCACTTTTCTAGCATCCTGGACAAACTGTAAGCCTTACATATGTGACCAATGCAATGTGTGTGCTATTTTGCGTGCAACAGAAACGGTCTTGAAAGTACGTCAGTCAAGCGCAACGGCTTCGTATTATCTCTGACTTGCAAGGTGTATCACTCGTCCGTATTGTCACAAGCATTCTACGCAACACAACTTAGTCACTTGGCCACTCTCACTGCAACCTCTTTGCTTGTCACTGTTGAAAGATACCAAGAGCGTCTTTGAAGAATTATTCTATATCAGCTTGCCAACCTCTCATGAACCCTCGTGGCCGTCGAACGCGCAATAGTCCATTCTCCTCGCAATCAGCCATGGATCACGACCGCCGCCAAGGCAAAGTGCTGTCCGACATATCCGATATCTTAAATTATTATCTCCACGACCCTGATGGCAATACCAGAGATGGCCGAAGAGCTGTGCAAACCCCCTCGTATACAATAACCGAATCGGCTACAGCAGCATCCAACGACGACAGTAACAGCGTCTACAGCACCTACAGTCCGTACGGCGACACGCAACACAATGACGACAATGACGACCCTGGAGATGGCCCTTACGCCCTCCGCCTGCAACAGGCCTTTCGCAGCCTCCGCAACATCAGCCTTCGCATCGCCAGCCTCCGGCACGATCAGAGCATCGCACAGGAAGCGCTTGTGGCAGCCGAGGACACGGTCACAAAGCTCGGTGGCGAGCTGCTGCTGGAACGACTCGACCTGGACGGCGCCGCCAACGCCGACGAGATTTCAGATATGCTACTGTTGCAGGCAGGGCCGCCGCCAGCGCACATGCAACGCAGCGCACACACGTCACTGCCCCCACGCGTCATTGGCCTACAGCAAGCAGCCGAGCGCGTGAGACAGCTGCGGGCACACCGGGCTCAGCTCAACGGCCGGCTGGAGGTGGAGGAGCGTCTCCTTCTGTGGCCAGGCCTTGAGCAATGGCGACTCACAGTGGCCGAGCACAACCGCCACCGGCGGTTCGTGGCCTCTGAAGGAGGACGGGACGGCAATGCTGCAGAGCAGTCCCAAGCTGAAGACGACCTTGACCAGCTGCTGTGCAGAATACGGCATATGCTTTCTCGCCTAGGCCGTCGCCGTCTGCAGCACCTGCGGGAATTCATTGGGTACGCACTGCAGGACGGCGCCTTGTCTCTGGAGTGCCAGGAATCCACCGTACCGGTTCAGATGTTCTTTTGATGCTAGAAGGGCGGAAACTTGTTACTTTCTCCCTGTATTGTGCGTCCTCTCAATAATCAAAGCTTTCCCACACTGCTTCTTCGCCCACCAGCCACATCTCTAGATCCCTGAGTAGTGCTGGTCCAGTACAAATGAAGAACGTCCGGCCCAATTTGCCGTTGCCCTTTCCAGCATTCAGAACGTCCTCTTTCTGGATACGCCGGCCCTCGATAACTGTAGCGCCCTGATCCCTGAGGCGTCGTATGCTCTCTTGGTGCTCTACTTGGACAGATACGTCCGCCTTGCTAGGTACACTCGTGACAAACAGCGTTGTGTGCCGCGCAAGTCCACTAATGCGACTGAAGCTGTCAGCAGCAAAAGGTAGGTCCTCGGCCCGCAGGCTCCACAACACTGTCAACTTTACTCGCGACGCGGTTCCCTGGCCGGGCTTGGCAAGAAGTCCCGGCGCCTGGGCCAGCAGTGGCGTGATGCCAACCCCCGTAGCAACAAACACGGACGACTCCTGTGAGTGCCCCTTGCCACTATCGCTGTTCTTGTCGTCTTCACAGCCCCCGCTGGTTATGTGGAATTTTTCGTCGCCGCCGTATCCCAGCACGGGAATCTTCAGGTATGCCCGCACGTTGTGACGCCATAGGAGGTTTGTGGCCGGTCCACGGCGTCGAAGAGTCATCTCCAACGTGATCGAATCAGCTCCTCCGGCCGGTGTCGGAGGCGGCGGTGGGCTGGATATGGTAAACGTGCGGACGAAGTCATCGTTTAGAGACTGCGGATCCTCGTCACGCATATGCGACCAGCCCATATCCAGTTCGGGGCCAAAGTCCAGCCTGGCATATTGTCCAGCCTGCCACAGCGGAACATTCTTGCCCGCACCTGTCTTCACATCACCCGGTAGTTCTAGGGCAAATGAAAAGCGCGCGATGGACGGCGTCAGCTCTTGACGCCCCGCAAGCACAGCGGTGGCAACTGGGGCCCTTTTCTCGGCCGTAGTCACAGCATCTGGATCGCCACCGTCAGCGACAATCTCGCTGACTAATCGACGTAGAGGCGGGTTGTAAGGTGAATAGTCGAGGCCCGAGCCACGAAATGGCAGGCCATCGGACACGAGGATGGCTTGGTCCACGGTGATACGGACGGCCAGCTTCGTGTGCGGCATATACGCGGCAGCGTCAGCGTCGATGAGGATTGTAGTTTGTCCCGTTATATATAACACAGAACCTGTCTCGAAGTCTGGAACAACCACGCCGACGAGTGACTGCATATAGAGGTTCCCCAGCGTCTGGTAGAGTCTGTTTCCTGAGAACTCGGGGTATATTAGTGTTGTCGCCGCCGAGCTGCTGTCGGCACCGGCGGCAGCATTCGATACAACCCGCAGAAACCCCGGTGGGCCGCCTCGGTGGTTCGTGTCCATGGTCTTGCCGTTCGTAGAGGAAAGGAAAAAGAGATCGGCGCGTCTGATGAGGTCCAGGGCAGCTTCGGGAAGGGGTGCTGTGTCTGATGCATGCAGTAATTGTGGACGCGGCGTGTGAGGTCGGATGATCTTCTTGTTTAGGTACTTGGGGCAGTTTCCCAGTGCTTCGTTTACCAGCATCGCTAGCTGCACTTTCCCGACACGGCCGGGACTTCCTGTGCCGTCGCCTTGCCCCGGCTGTGTAGGATATGTAGTTACCATGCCGGCAGCCATACGTCCGGCCAGCTTGACCCGGTCGCGCGTCTCTAAGTTGATGCTGAGACCGGCCATGACCGCGCCGGCTTCCGGACCAGGACGCAGCAGCTCTCCGGTTCCCTTTCGATGTTGGACGACGTCGCCGCCAAAGAGCGCATCGACGACCGGATCATAGTCCAAATCGACCAGACTTTGCACCCCTAACAAGTTGGGGCCTATCGGCCGTGCGAACTGTCGTTCTCCACCCCATATAGTCGTCCACGGGCGGCCCTTGCCGTCCAGAGCACCGAACGCGACCAGTGGAGAGGCTGCCGCGCGGTATCCATAGACCGGGGGAAGACCGGCGACCGTTGGGTTCTCTTGATGAACTCCTTTATTGAGGAGATTGTGCACAGCCGTCTCGCCGGGGTGCCATCCTACCATCTCATTCATGATATGGGCCATGTGCTGCCGATCTGATGTGGTATCTACATAAACTGGTGGATCTTCTGGCTCAGACAACCACTGGTGATGAATACATATTGAAGAGGGTGACGGAGTGAAATACGGCAATAATATAATATACTATAACCAAGCCATACTCGCAGATATTATATTTGAGGCTCGCTGCTCACCACCCTCCTCTGCCGTCCGCTAAGCGACGGCATCCGGTTTGTTGGAGCAAAAAAAAGAAATCAACAGAGTCCGGGCAAGTGAGTGAGAGCCAGGCCTTGAACAGCCAAGGAAAAGAGCCGTCACGGCGGGAGGAGTAAGGAGAAGCTTGGTAAAAGACGTCTCGACGAAAGTTGCCTAATCGGGGAAAGACTCATGCTAAAGAGAGGAGAACTTGGTCCACGTAAGCAATCTATTTCTCAGTCTTACCAGAGTGACATCATCTGGATGGTTAATGGCGAGAATATTACTAAATATAAACCTAGGTGTTCCAAGCTCTGCTGGATGCGAAATCTTCATTAGAGAGGACTGGCCTACTGAGACAGCGCCGACTTTAATTTTGTAGCCAACGGCAACTTGGCAAAGAGAGGTTGAGAACACGCAACTTGTGCTCTGAGACCGGATGAGACGTAATCGTAGCCTGGGCCGAGTCCGGCAGAGATGCGCTGTGATTGGTCGAAGTGCTAGCGCATATTACCTTCATTCTTACTACATAGTACGACGTATGGAATTTGCCCTTTTCCTGGCCGATTTTCGTCATTGTTTCTGCATCAAGACAAGTGCCAACCAGACCAACCAGATACGGAGACGTTCCGCCCCTTTTCCACTTTTCCAATCCCTTTCCAACAATTCGAATTGGCATAGCTATTCTGGCCTTTCGGCACGAAGACGCGGCTCTCACTTTCGTTGATCGCCTTTTCCCTCTTCTCCCCCCTATTCTTCCTTGTACCCTTTCGGTCTTCTCGTCCCTCCCTCTATCTTCTTTTCGTCATTCATTTCTTCGCCCCCCCCCATTCGCCTCGCGCCTTGGGGATATGCGCCGTACGTCCGTTTCGCTGCCGACAAACAAGATCGCTTACGACCCGCACGAGAAACCCGCCCGGTACGGCTCGCACTCTCCCAAACCCACCAACCTGGAGCGCTATACCGCCTGGATGTCGCAGGCCAAGCAGACACGCTGGATCAAGGCTGCTGCCGTCCTGTCGGCCGTCTTTTTCCTCTTCTACTACTTCTCGCCACAGGGTGTCGATCTGTACCACGGAGGTGCGCTTTCTCTGCCAATCCATGCCTACTTTGCTCATCCTGCACTGTGTCATCTAACGGTATCTAGTATCTTCACCTAGCGATGGACAGGTCCCTTCAGACAGCTCGTACGGCACCAGCCGGTGTACGCGCTCGAGCTCGCACGAGAAGCCCATCGTGCAGTACGTGATGATGATTGATGCTGGCAGCACGGGTTCTCGTATCCACGTCTACAAGTTCAACAACTGCGGCGCCACCCCGGAGCTCGAGAACGAAGTCTTCAAGCAGACCAAGAAGATTGATGGCCAGAGCAGCGGCCTGAGCGCTTACCCCGACGACCCAGAAGGCGCTGCCCACAGCCTGGACACGTTGCTGGATGAGGCGATGAGCGTGGTGCCCGACAAGCTCAAGGCCTGCAGCCCCATCGCCGTGAAGGCCACGGCCGGTCTCCGTCTGCTCGGCCCCGAGAAGAGCCAGCGTATCCTCGACGCCGTGCGGAAGCACCTCGAGCAGGACTATCCCTTCCCTGTCGTGTCGGCCGAAGAGAGCGGCGTGGCTATCATGGACGGCTCGGACGAGGGCGTGTACGCCTGGATCACGACGAACTACCTCCTGGGCAACATCGGCATGCCGGAGCACGAGGAGACGGCGGCCGTCTTCGACCTCGGCGGTGGCTCGACCCAGATTGTGTTCGAGCCGAACTACAAGGGTCTCACGCAGGGCGGCATCCCCACCAAGATGGCCGAGGGCGACCACAAGTACGATCTCGACTTTGGTGGCCGCCATTTCACCCTGTACCAGCACTCTCACCTGGGCTACGGCCTCATGAGCGCCCGGGAGGCCATCCTCAAGGAGCTTGTGGACGACCTGCTTGCGTCCAACAAGGACGCCACGACCACCGCATGGGCCAAGGCTCCCGTGGTGAACCCGTGCTTTGCTGTGGGCATGCAGAAGACGGTCAAGGTGAAGCTGGGCGACGACCACCCGCTGGGCGCCCAGGCCGAATTCAACATGACGGGCCCTACCAAGGCGGCACCGGCGCAGTGCCGCAATCTGGCCGAGCGGATCCTGCGCAAGGAGACCGAGTGCAAGCTGGCCCCGTGCTCGTTCAACGGCGTCCACCAGCCGTCCATCGCCAAGACGTTCTCCAAGGAGGCCGTGTATTTCCTGTCGTACTTCTTCGACCGCACGCAGCCGCTCGGCATGCCGGAATCGTTTACGCTGCGGGAGATGCACGAGCTGGCAAGCACGGTGTGCAGCGGGCCAGACGCCTGGGACGTGTTCTCTACCGTGCCGGGCGCGCTGGAGGAGCTGAAGGACCGTCCGGAGCACTGCATGGACCTCAACTTCATGCTGGCCCTGGTGCACACGGGATACGAGATGCCGATTGAACGCGAAGTGCGCATTGCCAAGAAGATCAAGGATAACGAGCTGGGCTGGTGCCTGGGCGCGAGGTATGCTTTCTGCCGTTTCACCTCCTGCCTGCCATTGCTGTTCCACCTCATGCTGACTTTGCCTCCAGCCTGCCGCTGCTGTCCAAGGGATCAGGTTGGGCCTGCAAGGTTACCGAGGTACACCGATGAACCAGGGATCGGCAACTGTGCTCGTCGTGCAAAAATGGGACTGGATAGACTGGGCAGTATACTGTATTAAAGGGCTGGCAAGGTTGTACCATGTGTATTTTGTATACGGGTCGGTGATAGGGCCGCCTTGGGCCTGACATATGACACACGACACGACACTTCTCCCGGCGTTGGAATGGCATGCAGCTCGTTTTGCTTCATCTGGTTTCTTGAATTACGCACGTGACTGGTGTGAATGGTCTGCCGCAGGGTACTCCGTCGTAGGCGCTCTCTCACACAGGCGGTGCAACGAGGGACAACACCTCCTCGATAACGACCTCGGGGCTGATGCCATCGAGCATCGCCGCCACGGCTGCTCGCGTGCTACCCCACTGCATGCTTCGCTCTTGCAGGGCCGCGCCGGCCGAGCTGTCGTTGACCTCGATCGTCCGGATCCTGTGCAGGTAGACCTTCCGGGCAGCCAATGCCACGAGCGAGGGGGTCACATAGTCCAGCCGATGCAGCGGCGCCAAGCATTGCGCCAGCTTCTCGAAATGCTTTGTGGCTGTGGGCGAGGCGCAGCTGATGCCACCACAGCCTCTGCCGATCACGGCCACGGCCCGGTGCATGCGCAGGAATGCCACCACGTTCATCTGGTAGCGCAGGACGTCCACGTCGACGCGGACGTCGCGGCTCATGGCGGTCAGCCGGCCTCTGTCCGCCTCTGAGAGGAACGGCGCTGGGCCGGGTACGCTGTACCCGCTTGCGTGACTTGTGCTGGCAGCCGTGCTGCCGCCACGGATGCGACCACCCCAGTCGCGGTGCTTGTTGGCTATGCTCTCGCCATCGACGTCGCCGTCGCCGATGCCGTCACTGCCGTTGGCCGCCTCACTGCCGTCTTGCTGGCGACCTGCTTCCTCCTCCTCGTCCAGATTGGGAAATCCATCATCTGGGCTGTGCCAATGAGCCATGGCGAAAAAGTCGTTGAGATGTGCTGTCATGTGTGGTGGCTGTTCCGCGTCGGCGTCTGCCTCTGTCTTGCCGGCCACATTGCCGCCGCCGCTCCCTCCCCAGCGAAAGCCAGACTCGGCCGCGACGACGGCCATGAACAAAAAGGGCCGTGGGGCCATCGGCACGGCTGTGTCTGGGAGCAGTCCGCCCGCCCGCAGCAGCTCAAGCGCCTGGATCTGCACCGTTTCGGGCGCCCGGTTCAGATGCTTTGCGAGGACGACATTGGGCATGATAGGGGTTGTGGCGGCCGGCGAAGCGGTTGTCGAGGCGGTACTGGCGGGTGTCATGAGGAGAAACGCAGGTGGCGAGCGCGAAGGCTGGGCACCTTGCCTCGCGGGCGACAGGTGGAAATAATCATGGCTGCTCTTATTGCGTACTCCGTTGTGTCCGCTGCTGATGCCCGTGGCTGCTGTTGGCATAGATGCTGAGCTAGGAAGCACGATCGACGCCGAGAAGTCATTGAGAGTCATATGCTTATGGCAGTCAACAACGACACATCGGAGGCCAAACACTTTTGTGGAGATCTGGGATTTATGGTCAACAAAACTAGGAGTCTCACACGAGCTGCAAGCTGTCCACATACCAGTAAGAGCTCGTCGACAAGGCCATCTAGGACCCCCCCAGGCGTCCCTATCACGCAGTGTTCTTGGCTGATTAGAGACAGCAACACCGCCAATTCCAAGTCGCTCAGGCTGTGCACACGGTTGATGAGCTCGTCGTCAGGACCCATGGCTGTCCCGGTGCGTTGCATAGGCACCCGGACGTCCCTGCCATACGTCGTGATCAAGCACAACTTTCACACGTCATTTATGACCGCCGTTGGGGCCGCGACATCGCTGGTTTGGCCAGCTGCTTTACAAGAACGTAGTGGTGAATGAGGAACATTGATTTAATAGTGGCCCTGCTCCGGCATCCAATAGCGCATATATGAATATACAGCTTTAGCAGAAGGCTGAGTCATGTTTTGGTGGGACTATAGATAACTACTCGCTGTAACCGCTTTTGATTGGCCCATGAGCTCTACCTGTTGCAAGTCAGGCTGGGCCGCCGAGGGTACCCAATAAAGAATGGTCACCTGCCTTAATCATTGGAAACACCCCGGGCAGAGGCAACAATCTCCTTTCTTGTCTCTCCCCAGATACTGCACCAGAAGGCAGCATTTCAAGCATATAGGCTCCCAGCCGCTCATTCCTGGCCAACGACGGAATTTGCGCTACAGCCCCGACACCTTTGAAATCGGCCGTCGCACCATAGAGATAGAGCAGCGCCTTGGTTGTTTCACCGAAATCGCTCGTTGTCGTCATCGGCAACGATTTCTTCCAACCTCCATCCTTCATCTTCCATCCGCCGACCACACATACACACCCGGCCGATCCTCTCGAACACCGCAACCATGGCGTCAAGGAAGAAGGTTCTTCTGAAGGTACTTGGGATCGCTTCCGATCGGCCACTTTTCTCGGGCCGAGATAATCTTGTTTGGCATGCTGATTTTTGTCCTTCTGTCTCTCTAGATTATCATTCTTGGTGACAGCGGTGTTGGCAAGACCAGCCTGATGAATCAATATGTAGGCAGCCTGAAGACGTGACAGTCAAACAAGAGAGACAGCACGGGAGACGCTTACACCAATTCCGATCACAGGTCAACAAGAAGTTCAGCGCAAGTTACAAGGCTACGATCGGTGCCGATTTCCTCACACGGGAGGTCCCTGTCGATGACCGGCAAGTGACCATGCAGGTAGGCTTTGCTTGGAAGCTGTGAATGGGGGATACGCGGACAGCTGACGTCCAAGTAGCTCTGGGATACTGCCGGCCAGGAACGTTTCCAGTCATTAGGTGTTGCCTTCTACCGCGGCGCCGACTGCTGCGTCCTTGTCTTTGATGTCAACAACGCCAAGAGTTTCGAAGCCATCGAGGGCTGGCGCGACGAGTTCTTGGTGCAGGCTTCGCCCCGGGACCCGGACAATTTCCCCTTTGTCGTCCTGGGCAACAAGATCGACGTGGAAGAGAGCAAGCGTGTGGTATGTGATACGATTCTCTACTTGCCGCCTGGGACTGCCCGGGAGACTGACTTTCATTGCAGATTTCTACGAAGCGTGCGACAACCTTCTGCCAGGCACATGGGATCCCATACTTTGAGACAAGTGCCAAGGAGGCCATCAATGTGGAGCAGGCCTTTGAGGGTAAGATACAGATGCCAGAAGATACAAAGCACGGAAGTCGGACAGGCAGCGCAGTACATGCTAACGACCCCGTATAGTAATCGCCAAGAACGCGCTTCAGCAGGAGGAGTCGGAGGAGTTCAGCGGCGACTTCCAGGACCCGATCAACATCCATATCGAGAACGACCGGGACGGATGCGCTTGCTAGGGGGAGGAAGAGCAGTGGGACGAAGAGGAGACGTGCATCGGTCGGGCCATCCTGTGACGGTAGTATCTTACAATTCCATTGGCACGTGCCGTCGAGGGAGACGCTTGCGGGAGTAAAGCTCCAGATGTGTCTTATTTTTTTGCCTTTTCCTTTTCTGCTGTGACGATCGATCCCACGCTCCTTTCTTTTCTTTCTTCGTTTGGCCTGACTGGCACTCTTTTGGATGAGGATGGGTAGAGCATGTGCATTTTGAGACGGGAGGAGGAGTGCAGGAGGAACATTGGGGCCACGAGAACGGTATCTTATTACAATATCCACACAACAAGTTTCAGCAGCTCACTTCAGTAGAGCAGTTCGTACCATGCTGACGACTTGCTGGGCCGAGCGGTTTTGCAACGAGCCGAAACGTGCCTAGGCGATGCCGTAGATCAGCCAGTGGGGCTCTAGAGATAGACGACCGAGCCTCCAGTCTGCCGCGACGCAGCACCTTGTCCTGTTTGATAACATGGGAATATCCCTGGTGTCTTTTGTGCCTTGTATTTATTTAAATGCCTTTTTATCACTCTCTTCTCTCGATTCTCCCCTTTGTGAGATTCGGTTTCGCTCAAGCCCGCAGTGTCCGCCCCCAGGGTTGCGCGCTTAGTCAGCACGGACGCTTATCGTATCTTACCCGTATCTTCGGCCGGCATCTTGGAGAGCCAGTATCACTCGGACGCAACATCGTAGTTGTTTCTCGCTGCAACGTCGTCCCTCATGCCGTCCGCCACTCCTCGCGATGCTGGTCCGGCAGCAGCCGGCACACCCGGCTTCCGCACTAGCATCGGCCTGGGCAGCGTCGCACGCCGCACCATAGGCATCAGCATGCTGATGGTGACTGTCTTGCTGTGGACGGCCTCAAACTTCATGGCCAGTGTATGCAATCGCGGCCAATTTGGTTCTGGTTAGCTCTCTTTTACTAATCCCCTTGTCTTCAAGTACATCTTCTCCGATTATGCTTACAGCAAGCCGTTTTTCATCGTATATATCAACACGTCCGTCTTTGCCATTTCACTTATTCCTATGGTCCTGAGGTTTATGCTGGTGAATGGTTCCCGGGCCACGCGCCAGGCTGCGCACGAACTCTTGAGGGGCCTGTACTGGGACATACGGAACACGGCAACGCGCAATGCTCGCAAGGGCGGTGGCAGCGACGGTGGCGACGAAGACGACGGCAGTGCTCGAAAGCTACTCGGCGAAGACGACGAGGACGACGGGGGCGGGCTTCTGCAGAATCACCGGCTGCGGCACGGAAATTGCGTCATTGACAGTGAATTCGGTGTACGCGACGATGTGCCGGGGGGGGCGGCATCCGCGGCTGGCCGTGACAGCTATGACGAGCATCACGTTCATACGGCGGTTCTGGACGCCGACAATGAATTGGAAGCCGGTGTGAGAGCCAGGGACATGGCTGCGGCTCCGCGCGCGAATGTAGGCTCGTCGGAGAAGCTCAGCCTGCGCGCGATCGCCTGGCTCAGCCTCGAGTTCTGCATACTGTGGTTCTTGGCCAACTACTTTGCCGTTGCCTGTCTCGAGTATACGAGCGTGGCCAGCGCCACAATCTTCACGTCGCTCAGTGGTGTGTTCACCTTGCTGATATGTGCGCTGGCCCGGGTCGAGCGCTTTTCCGTGCGTAAGCTGGTGGGCGTGCTTGCGTCGCTGGCCGGCGTGGCTTTGGTCTCGTCGGTGGATCTGTCTGGGGAGAGCGACGAGAACCGCGGCGACTTCCCGCACAAGACGACGGGCGAGATCGCAACGGGCGACGCCATGGCGCTGCTGAGCGCAGTGGTGTACGGCGCGTATGTCACGGTGATGAAGCAGCGCGTGGGCCACGAAGACCGGGTGGACATGTCGTTGTTCTTTGGCCTGGTCGGCCTGTTCAACGTGGTCTTCCTGTGGCCAGGGTTGCTGTTGCTTCACGTGACCGGCATCGAGCGAGTGAGTCGATGCAGCAAAGAGGAGAGAAGAAAGGAGGCAGTGTGTGGATCTTGTTGCTAACTGGTCTACGTGCAGTTCGAGCTGCCGCCCACGGGTCATGTGTGGACCATCATCTTGGTCAGTCCCGTGCTTATATCCCGTGCTTATACGTCTGTCTAGCCTCTGCTAACCCACACGCAGATCAACGCCCTGTCTTCCTTTCTCAGCGACTTGACCTGGGCATACGCCATGCTGCTCACTACCCCTCTCGTTGTCACTGTCGGCTTGTCACTGACCATTCCGCTCTCGATCATCGGTGAGATGTTTCAGTACGGCCGGTATGCCAGTGGTATCTACTGGGTGGGCGCCGGCATCGTCGTCTTGTCCTTCTTGTTTGTCAACAATGAGAGTCGTGAGACTGACGGGGGAGAGTCGCCAGCAGAAAGGCAAGACTGAGCGAATGCATGCACACGAGTCATCTACGGGGGCTGTACGCTTCATTTTTTTCTCTTGTGTTTCTATTGTCTGACTTAGATGCGGATTCCCCATCGGAATGGCCATCAATGCCTTCGTGCGTACCCCAAGCTACACCCGGGACAGAGGAGCGGATTGGCCCATAGAGTACGGCATGATATAGATAGATATAGATAGATATAGAGCGAAAGGGCAGACGGTCGTATCGCTCAGTTAGCCTTCGGCTTCACCTTTGAAGTTCCATTTTACTGATGCAGACGCATTAGCATTATCTTGCAAACAAGAGTCCACTATGTGCTTGCCCGCCCATGAAACGTGCCAAACCAAACGCCAAAGCATCCGGTATAATATATATGGAATCATAAACGCAGGGGGGTATGTGTCTAAATGCCAGAAGAGACCAAAAAGAAAACATGAATGCCAGGCCCGTAGAAAGAAAGGAACACCAGCTGAAAAGGAACTCGGCCAAATGCCGCGCTAAATATCACTCCCAACTTCAATCTTCACACCACTCGTCCTCGTCCCAGCTGTCGCCAACTTCCGCCCAGCCGCTCGCCCATCGTCGTCCCTCACCCTCTCCCCGTGTGCGGAGGTCGGCCGCTCTATCCCGATCCTCGCGCCAGCATCGGACCATGTAGTCGTCGCCTACCGAGACCAGATTTCCTTGGCTAGTCCAGCACACCGCTCCCACCTCCTTTTTGTCATGCCCACGCACCAGTACTGTGCCATTGTGCGCAATCGGAATGTTATCCACCAGACGACCGTGTAGGCTTGACATGCTATTCGTCCGGAAGAGGCCCCTTGGCCGGCGTGTACCGCTGCTGGCTTGTTGCTGCTGTTGGCTGTTTGCGAGCTGCACTATCGGCGGTGGAAAGGACGAAAGAGCTGGTGTTGTCGTAAAGCTTCGGTCGAATGCATAGGTGCCACTGCTAGGCAGCATTTGCTCGTTCATGTAGCGTTCATCCGTCGGAAAGAGGATAGCACAACCGTCACTGCTGCCGACGGCCAGAAGCTCAGGGCGCCCGTTCCTCGCCGGGCGGACGGCTGTTTTGACATAGAACGATGTGGCATGGAAACTCTCGTGGCGAAAGCCATAGAGCGGCCCAAGGCCTTCCTGTGCCGTCCCGTTTCGCCGCCGCGGAGGGTCGCCCTTTGAAGAGAGCTCGGGGGCATACCCGAGAACAAGATGGGCGGTTGAGTAAGCGTAGACCGTGTTGTCCTTGCACAGCGCATAAAGACGGGAACTGTCTGTGCTGAGGCTCATGGAAGATATGCCGAACGGTCGCCACAGCGAATGGCTTTTGGGCGGTGCTGTAACTGAGATGGGCGTGCTGGTCTTGTGTCGAGATGTGTGGATATTGCGAATATCCCAGAGCTTAATCGAAGCGTCTGCTTCACAGGCGGAAAGGATGAGATGCTCCTTCCCAGGAGGCAGGAACTGGATTGCCGTCACCGAAACCTCACCGACACGGCCAGGCACTTCCCATCGAGCGGCAACGTCAGGTGCTGCTGCCCCTTGCATTTGGCGGGACTGGCGTATAGTCCTCGCATGGGCATCGTATATGCCGTTGACGACACAGCCTTGACTCACTTTTCGTGGCAGGCTATACCGCAGATTTGTCGACCGCTCCACCGCCAACTCTTGTGCTGGTCCTCCCTTGCATCTGAGGTCCCATATCTTTACGGTACCATCACGACCAGAGGTGGCTATGACATTTCCTTGTCCTTTCCCTGGTTGGAACCGCACCTGTTTCAATGACGCTGTGTGGTGGTCGAGAATAGACACCGGGGTCTGGGTGACCACGTCGATGACCTTGCCTGTCTGGTCTCCAGACGCCGTTGCAAGCAGGGAGTCGTCCTCCGAGAACGCAAGGTCGATGACGGCGTTTCCGTGAGCGGCGAACGAAACGTGGATTTTGCTGAAGCTGTTTTCGCCTGATGCGCTCGAGTCGAGCAACCTGATCCTGCCTTCTTCATCCCCGATTGCCACAAGTCCATTGGCTTTGCGTAGAGTGTCAGCACGGCCACCAAGAAGACCACTGGTTTGTGGAAGCTTACTGTTACAGGCTGCAGCGCAGAATGGTATGCACGAGCCCCCTGCAGTTTCATTGCTAGAGCAGAGATGGAGGTCGTCCGGTGTGGTGCAGAAGTCTGACGTTTCAATTCTCCAGTCTAGAAGCGGTCTGGGTTAGTATTGCAGGTAAATAGAAGTATGAAGACAGATAGCGAGCGAGTCTTCACCTGCGACAGGACGAGGAAGCGTCTGGTGACCTGGTCGAGGCAGAAGCCCCAGCTGCCTTTGAAGTATCTGGCCGGCAACTCCACGTTGACTTAGCGAAACCACCTTTGTAAGAGGCGCCCGACATTGAGATAAGCCTAGCCCAGAACTCCCGGAAGCTTCGAGATCCTCCACATCGGACATTGGCTCACCAGCCAATGCGACAGGGGACGAAGCAAGCGGACTAAGTAGCATCGACCTGGTTGCGATTCTTCCTGCCGGCTCTGGGGTCACCGCATCAAATAAGGGCATGGACGACGCCTTCAGTGGCGACGTCTCCGGTGTATACTGCCCAGTCCGTTGTTTCTTCGCCGGCGGAGGTGACTCGAATGAAACGAGCTCTCCATCGTCGGTGTCCGTCGCAAAAGAGTTGAAGTCGAGTGGACTGCTAGACGGTGTGCATGGTCGGTTCAAAGCCAGAGCCGTGAGATCACGAAGTGCTGTCCGAGCAGCACTCGGATTTGCCGATACGCGAGATCGAGGCGTGAAGAACCGTCGGAACTTGCGAGGTGTGATTGATGGCTGCCGACGCTCCTTGCTGTTGTAAACAACAGACGGTAAAGCTCCGGGGGGTGACGAAGGCAGCTGGTCATCTTCGCTAGATGCTGTGATAGATATGAGGACGGATGTGGAGCTGCTTTCTGCCATTGTCCTTTTCCCTTGTTCTGCGTACCACAGTATGTGGATCTGGCAATAG
Organism: Grosmannia serpens; assembly: GCA_029299595.1. Taxonomy (NCBI): domain Eukaryota; kingdom Fungi; phylum Ascomycota; class Sordariomycetes; order Ophiostomatales; family Ophiostomataceae; genus Grosmannia; species Grosmannia serpens. The sequence goes on from JANSMH010000116.1 coordinate 20,771, forward strand.
CAAAGGTTCGTAGACGAAGCCGTTGGAGGCGGGATGACGCTTTGGTAGTCGGGATGGTGAGTAGAATTGGCGTTGTGTCAGCTGGAGCAAAGGAGGAGTTGGCCGAGTGACAGAGAGGACAGCCAAAAGGGAAAATGGGACAGATTAATAGGTTTTAGTACAAAGTGCATTTAACGCGGTTACGCTGCCCCAGCCACGAAAAGTCGTGTGGCGGGGAAGAAACAACTCCTGAAGTGCTATGGGGCGTCTATGGGGCGTGGTTTTGGCGAGGTGATGAACGCGATGAGTACGCGCTTTTGTGTAATAAAGTCGCGAGAACTTACAGCGCTCGTAGCCAATCAGAAGTTGCGGCCCTACAAGAAGCTCCTAGCAAACGTCGCGCCATTAGAGTCCTTATCGATAACAATGGATCCGCTAAAATGTTTTATCGGATGCAATGATTGGTTGGCTTGTTTTGAAGACGAAAAAAAAGATTAGATAAAAAAGTCTAGTAAAAAAAAAGTTCGTCGACTTCATCCGACCACATACATACCTCCACATACATACGCTTTCCCCTTCGTTATTGAACTGCCACGATGGCCGTGCAGAAGAAACACGGCAAAGGCCGTCTGGACAAGTGGTACAAACTTGCCAAAGAGAAGGGTTATCGGGCCAGAGCAGCGTTCAAGCTGATTCAACTGAACAAGAAATATGGCTTCCTTGAAAAGAGCAAGGTCCTGTTGGATCTCTGCGCTGCGCCAGGTGTACGTATCCCTCCCTTCCCCCCCCTTCTCCCCCTTTGGCTCAGTGAATTCCTTTTATAGAGCTGTGTCTAATATACTCAATAGTCATGGTGTCAAGTCGCCGCAGAGACTATGCCGGCGAATAGTATTATCGTGGGAGTAGACCTCTCGCCGATAAAATCGATTCCAAAGGTCATCACCTTCCAGAGTGATATTACCACGGAGAAATGTCGAGCAACAATTCGTCAACACCTGAAGACATGGAAAGCCGATACCGTCTTGCACGACGGTGCGCCCAACGTTGGTACCGCCTGGGTGCAGGATTCGTTCAACCAGGCAGAGCTGGCTTTGCAGGCTATGAAACTGGCAACGGACTTCCTCATTGAGGGTGGCACATTTGTTACCAAGGTTTTCCGCTCCAAAGATTACAACTCGCTTCTGTGGGTTTTCAACCAGCTTTTCACAAAGGTGGAGGCCACCAAGCCGCCGTCGTCCCGTAATGTTTCCGCCGAGATTTTCGTGGTGTGTCGCGGCTTCAAAGCACCAAAGCGAATCGACCCTCGGTTTTTGGACCCCAAAGCTGTGTTTGCCGAGCTAGCTGATCCGACTCCGAACAACGAGGCGAAGGTGTTCAATCCGGAAGTAAAGAAGCGCAAGCGAGACGGTTACGAAGAGGGCGACTACACTCAGTTCAAGGAAATGCCGGCCAGCGAATTCATCCAGACCACCGATCCAATCGCCATTCTAGGTCAATACAACCGGCTGACATTTGAGCAACCCAAGAATGGTGACGTAGCCTTGGCTGCCCTCGACAAGCTACCCGAGACGACCGAGGAGATCCGGCTGAGTTGTGCCGACCTGAGAGTGCTGAGCCGGAAAGAGTTTAAGGTTTTGCTGCGGTGGCGCCTGCGAGTGCGGGAGATCTTTGGATTCCCTACAAAGAAAACCGCCGCGAAGCCACTGTCGGAGGAGGTCACGCAAGTGGATACTATGGACGAGGAAATGAAGATTCAGCAAGAACTTCAAGCCATGAAGGACAAAACCGACTCGAAAAAAAAGCGCGAAAAGCGGAAGGACAACGAGAAGAAGCAAAAGGATATTGTTCGGATGCAGTTAAACATGACGGCCCCCATGGACATCGGCATGGAGCAGTCGGATGCAATGGGTGACGGGTCTATGTTTGCCCTCAAAAAGCTAGACCAACCGGATGCGCTACGGAGAATAGCCAAGGGAAAGATGGCGTTCCTGAATACGGACAAAAAGGATCAACAAAAGGTGGACCGTGACAGTGGTATTGGGTCATCTGGGGAGACGGACGAGGAGAGTGATGAAGAAGAGGACCGGCTAGAGCGGGAGCTGGATGGCTTGTACGACGATTATCAAGATCGGAAATCGTCTGCAGACGCGAAATACCGAGCCAAGAAGGCGCGAGAGCGCAAGGGCGACGACGATTGGGAGGGCTTCTCTGGCGATGAGAAGGAGGTTGATGACAGCGATGGCGATCTCGAAGAAGATAGCAGCGACGAGGATGATGAGGACGATGTCGCAGCTGGAAAGCCGACCAAGTCTCTGCTTACTGACCTCGACAATGCACCGGAAGAAGAAGGAGGGCTATCCAAACGGGCCAGAAGCTTCTTTAACCAAGACATTTTCAAGGATATCCCAGGTGTTTTAGATGATCTAGTCGAAGACGAGGAGGAGGAGGAGGAGGAGGAGAGAGAGGATGAAGAGATGAAAGATATTGAGGATGAGGATGTCGAAGAAGACGAAATTCCCAGCGAGGACGATAACTTCAACGAGACCTCGTCGAATCAAAACGGCAAGAAGGAAGGTAAAGGACAAGTAACCTTTGACGACTCGGAGAGCGAGGACGGCGGCGGGTTCAAGGTCGTGAAGCGTAGCAAAGACACCGACGAGAATGACTGGGAAGAAGAAGACAAGCGGCGCCGTCCGGACGGACGACTGGGTATGTCGGGTTTTCCTGAGAGACGTTGTCATACTACCTTGGTACAGCGAGCTAACAGACGCACAGACATTGATATTATCACGGCCGAAGCTATGACGCTTGCGCAGTCTCTGGCATCGGGACAAAGGCTAAAGCACGACGTCATTGACGACGGGTTCAATAAGCATGCGTTCCGGGACAAAGACGGATTGCCGGAGTGGTTCTTGGATGACGAGTCCAGGCACGACAAGCTTCAGCGGCCGATCACCAAGGCGGCGGCGGATGCAATCAAGGAGAAGATGAGGGCATTCAATGCACGGCCAATCAAGAAGGTCCGGGAGGCGCAAGCACGCAAGAAGTTCAAGGCAGCACAGAAGCTGGAGAAGCTCAAGAAGAAGTCGGAGCTCCTGATTGCGGACGAGGGCATGACAGAGAAGGAAAAGGGCGACACGATCAGCAAGATGCTCAGCAAGGCTGCCAAAAAGAAGCCACACACGCCGATGAAGGTGGTGGTGGCACGGGGTGCAAACCGGGGTATCAAAGGACGGTATGTTGTTTTGTTTTCCGTTTTATTCCTTTCACCCCTTTCACTCCTTTCACTCCATTCACTCTTCTCCTCGTCTCCGCTTCCCTCCTTGCGTGGTCCTCCTCTAACTGTGCACAGACCAAAGGGTGTCAAGGGCAGGTACAAGCTGGTGGACGCGAGAATGAAGAAGGAGACCCGGGCGCTGAAGCGGGTGGCCAAGAAGCACAAGAAATAGATCACGCACATGCCAGCATAGAAGTGGCATCCTGGTTAGAAAGGTTAAAAGCAGCGAGGACGTATACTGCTACGGCAATGTACGAAGACGTTTTGGGGCATCTTTTTGCGTGTACAAATGCTTTCCTCTTCATGCTGCTTGCATCGACCGTGGTGTGCTCTGGTAAACGGAACGAACAAACGTGCTCAGCGGGTATAGGGGACCATTGAAGTCCATGTCGTACCTGTTTCCTGCAATCAGCCAAACACAGAACAGCCAAGTCTAGAAGCGCTTATCGGAGGCACCCCTTACCAGTAATTGACAGCAACACAAATGCCATCGTCTAGACAGGACTGTGAAACTTTGTGGTACCACATCGCGGGCAGATACAACATGTCGCCCGGGTTTAGGGTTACGCGCATGGGGGACGCCAGCGCAGAGTAGGGCGTGGCGTTCTCTTCCGGGCTGTCTGGGTCCCACGTGGCAAAGGGGATGGCACCATTCTCGACGGCGAGGTCCGCAGAGTCCCCATCGGGGCAGTCTGGCAACAGCTCCAAGCCGGTGCTGTCTTTGCAGCGCCTGTATGTGTACGGCCGCAAGAGCTGCTCGTTGACGCAGGGCTGGCAAAGCGGCGGCAGAAGAACAAAGTGCTTCTGGCCGAGGATCTGCACGTACACATTCTCATAGTTGTCCCGGTGCAGGGCCGTGGCCGAGTGCGAGTTGCCAATCCACAGGTTGATGGCCTCGGGAGGTCGCCGCAGGGCGATGCGGGCAAAGGGGATGCTCTTCTGCACATGGCCATACAGCGAGACATACTCTTGTCGCAGGTTGTCATTTTCTGGGTGTGGCGGTAAGTTGAGAGAGCGCGCCGGAGTGCAGTAGGGAGTTCCATAGGGAGCACAGGCGAGCTCAGGGGGGGGGGGGGGGGGGGGGCCGGAGACTTACGGGTCTGGGCATAGCGCACTTCTGCGACCGGGTCCAGCTCGCCCTTCTCCTGACGTATGATGTGGTTGAGAAAGACTGGAAACGGCTGGCTCTCCTCCCACGGCTTGGCGAAGACGGCGTCTCCAGACGGGCCGGGCGTTGGGGCGTCGGCGTTTCTGAGCGGTCAGCCAGGAGCCAGGCAAGGGCGGATGTGGCCGCCTACCTACCCTCTGGGCGTGACAGCAACGTTGACGGGGTGGCTGGCCAGCGCATCGCGCAGGAACGGCGCAGACCACGTGCGAACGGCGGTCCATGAAGAGGCGGCGCCACGAGCCACAAACGGCGTGTTGCGGGCGACGTAGCGCATGAACTCGAGCGGGCTCGGCTCGGCACCGGGGCCGGGGCCGGGGCCGGAGCCGGGCCCGGGGCCAGCCCGGGGACTCGGCTGCTCGCTGGCGTCGAGGCCTTCGTCAGCATCCTCTCCCGCATCCAGAAGCTCGTCGATGGCGCTGCCATTGAGCTCAAAGTAGTTGCTGATCAGCTCTGCCAGCGGGGCGGCACGATCCATGGCGTCAGCTGAGCTGGGCTTGGCTTCGCTGTGACGACTGCAATACTCAAAGCAAAAAAAGGCACCCATACGATCCGATGAGCAACGCAATTAGTCATGCCAGCCAATCAGCGGCTGGCGGGGCGCTAGTCGACCGGCTGCTGCTCTGGCCGGACAGCTCCCCAATGCGCCGGCGAAAAGGATGAGCAAGTCATCCGGCTCGCCTGAGTCTTGGCGTACGTTTCAAAAGCACGCCGTCCTTCCGTCTCTAGAGTGTCTCAAAAACCTATCGCTCGTGCACTTGTACTCATACTCGTATATGGTTTGCTTCATACCCCGCCACAGACTTCCAACGTCAGCCCATAGCAGCTAGTGGTTAGGTCACATCGGGCTATACGCACCAGAACGGCCTGGCTTCCTTAGCGCGCCGTGTATTATTGCTCAACTTTTCCACCATCGGAAACTCCAAGTTTCCCATGCCACTTTCCCACCGTGCATTTTTCTCGCCAGTGGCACCACCTCGACCGCGCTTTCCTTATAATACGTATACGGCGCCAACAATCGCCATATCTGGTCGTCCGCATAAGAACAGATGGGCCTCCACAGCACAGCTGCTCGCCCCCTCTCTAAAATTCTCCTCCCAGAGGCATACAGGCCTAGACTGCTCTCTGGTAATGCCCTCTGCATTCCTCACCGCATACGTCTGAAACCCATGGGTTCTGGCCTCCCTTCCCGCAGCAACGAAAATACCGGCTCTTACAACCTGGTCTCGCCACACGACTTTCGCCGTCATCACCTCCAAGGTGGCTAAATCTCTCACAACCTCCCCCTTCCACTCTCCCACCTCTGGCCTTCTCTCCTCGAGCAAGCTGCCTCTGGTTCTTTTCTTCTGCCCCACCGCTGGCAGGACCACCATGATCAAGTGTCGCCACGTCTGTCCTCTCGATGCATCTTGACCGCACTGAAGTGTAGTCTCTGTCCAGAGCTGCGTCTCCAGCCAGTGCCTCTGCGCTTCTGTGTCGTCTCGCACCCCAGAGGTGTTGTTGTTGCTTTGGCAGCAAACAACCGCTTTGTGCGTGGACCCGATATATATTCACCACCTTCTGTTATACCATTTCTCGTCGAAACATAGCCCGGCCTGCTCAACAACCGCTTCTCCCACCCTTTCCCCTTTTCCTCCTCCCCGAGTCTCTCCTCCCCCTCCCCCTCCACTCCATGACATGCTGATCCTCAGCGATGCTCTGGTATCTCTTGTACCCGTTCCGAGGGTAAGCTTCTGTCCCGGGCCCCGACGGTCTTCCACCTTCTTTTTTCTGACTATACTAACTGGCGCCTCTCCTATCTCCAAGGACAACCAATGCGCCCGAGCTGGTTCCTGGCCATCCGCTACGAAGATCCTTTACGCATTACGGAGTTTACATTGCGAGGAATGTCGCCGCCACTCTCCTTCTCTCCGTGGCTGTGATTACCGCCCTCCTCTATCCAATCCCTTTCCTCTACTCAAGCGACTTTACCGGCAGCACCTCCAGCCTTCCCCGCCATGTGTGGACCAACGCAAACCCGCTCAAGAATGGCGTCGATGTCGAGCCTCACGTTATCATGCGTTCCATCTGGGTCCATGGAAGCTACATGCAGGCTCTCCATCACGACGTGCTCCTGAGCGCCCTCGAGCTGCAGGATGAGCTTTTGGGACCTACCGAGAATTTCAATCCTCGCCGTCCCGCCGCACAAGGCAGCCTCGCGCTCGGCGACCCACTGGAAGACCTCTCCCCAGAGCGGCGAGACGCATTTCACGTCGTCAACGGACTCACGAACCAGTCATGGTTCTTCCACTCGCCCTTACTTTATTGGTCCAATAGCCACGATGGTATCGCCTCCGACTCTAGCATCCTGGCAACCGTCAATGAGCACCAGAAGCAGTCTACCTCGGTCAATGTCACGCTGCGCCACTCTGTCATATTTAGCGGCGAGCGTTTTGAAGACCGTGCCCTGGTCGCCGCCGACGCCCTCGTCATCACTCTGATCCATCTCCGCGACTCTCCCGTGGGCCGCCAGTGGGAACGAAAAGCAGCGAATCTTGCCTCTCGCCCGCCCGACAAGTGGACCGTGTACCCCAAGGACGGCCACAACTTGCAGAGCCAGCTATACGAGTTCCAGTTCCTTCCCATCTCCCTGCAGGACTCCTTGATGTTGGCCCTAGCATACAGCATAACCCTTGTCTACGTCATCCAGAATCTGTCCAAGCTGCCGGCGATCAAGTCCCGCCCCGGCCTGATCCTGACCGTCGTCGCCCAGATCTTCATGTCCATCATGTCAAGCTTTACCGTCTGTGCCATTCTCAATGTGGACCTCTCTCGCATACCGCGTGCCGCATATCCGGTCGTCATCGTCTCCATGAGCCTAGAAAACATACTCCGGCTTATCAAGGCGGTGATCCTGACGAACAGTGAATGCAGTACGAGCAGCCGCGTAGGTGAGGCATTCGGGGAAACCACGCACGTTGCCCTCGCCAGCGTTGCTGAGCATCTTGTGCTCCTTTGGTTGATTTCCAAACTGGTTGCCCCCGGGCTATCGGGATTCTGCGGCTTTCTTGCCATTGCCATCATCTTCGACTTCTTGTACCTCTCCACCTTCTTTCTATCTATTCTCAGCATTGAGGTCCGGCGCACCGAGCTCGGCGAAGCAATCGAAAAGACGGCCGCTATGCGGCGCCACCTCCACTCGACCAATTCCTCGCAGCCACCATCACCAACATCGCACAGCCTGCCACACCCGTCATGGATCGCCGCTTTCTTTCAGGGCCATGTCGATGTGTCCACACGCATTGCTGGCACTGTAATTCTGGTTTGCTTTGTCGCCATCGCGCAGTGGCACTTCTTCGGCATCGGGAGCATGGCCCGCGCGGTGGGTCGGCTTTTCAGTGTGACTGCTCCGGATGCCAACGGAGGCTACAATATATCTGCCTGGGGTAGCACGTCGCCAAAGTTCCAGGAAGTACACCAAGCACGCAGTCCAGCGTCGTGGCTCCATCTCCAAGACCATGAGACGGCGCGTGAAGTCATCAATGTGGTACGCCCAGACTCATACAGCTATATTGCGCGTGTCTACGAGCCGCTCGTATTTGTGCTGAGTGGTGCCGACCGCATGCCCAGCGTTTCTGAGCGCCCATTTCTCCCAGCAGTATACGACTTTGCCCGTCACCAGTGGAGGCCCTTTATTGTGGCCATTCTTCTCGTTACTGCGGCCGTGCGCATATTTGTCAATTATCTCCTGTGGACCGAGGCGGGTGAGGCGGACGACCTCGTCGAGTCGGCCAACGAGCCTCATCTCTCGGTGAAGTCGCTCGACCAAGGACATGCCTTGGATGTCGCCCTGCTGGCCGCAACATCCGACGGCCTAGTGGTCTCAGTCGGGCTTGACCGGCGGATCCGAGTGTGGAATGTGCCTTCTGGCTGCGTGAGCTATCTGCTCACCGAACAAGACGACACCATGGACGTGCCGTTTCCGGTGCTGGCTCTGGCTATTGACGACGACTCCACCTGGCTGGCTATCCTGTCTACGTTCATGGTCATGCTCTGGAACTTGGAGAGCAAGCGGTGGGGTGCAACTCTTCCTGTCGATCTGTGCGGACAGAAGCCAGAAGCCTTCTTCTTCACGCCTGCCCGAAGGCGGATGACGGTGCCCTCGCTGGTGGTGGTGCGGCACAACGGCTCCTTTGCAGAGCTCTGGGCGGATTCCTGCGAGTCGGTGGACCATCCGATCTGCAAGAGCCAGCTGGCCTGCGCCGCGCTGCTTCACTACCGAGCTCCATCCACAAGCTCGGCTCCTCTTGATGAGCTTTTCGCCATAATAGCGGCCTCACGAAACGGCTGCATCTATCGAGTCACCCCGGCCCCGGCCGGCGACGAGTGGATATCAGAAGGAGCGAGACAACTGGCGAACAGAGAAAAGGGCGTCCACTCCGTGGTGGTACTTGCGCAACTTGCTGCCTATCTTGTGGTGCGGACTCGGTCCGTAGACCTCGTCGAGCTTCGCACGTCAAACGTCATTTATACTTTCAGGACAACATCGCCCATCAAGGCACGGTCACTCAGATATCTGTATTTCAAAAGAAGGCAATCGCAGCGCGGCTCGCCGGAGCTGTCGTATTTCAGTCTTGTGTACTCGAGTGCTGAGACAGGACACTGCGTCATACAGACCTATCTTCCAGAGCAGGACGGCGGATCGATCGCCTTACTCTCAAACGATGGCCTCACGGGCATACCTACCAGCTCGGACAGCTCATGCTGCACGTGGAATAAAACACGGCAGGTGGTTCGAGACATTCCCAACCCTGGAAAGTGGGAAGCTCTGCCCAATGGATGCATCGTCGGCGTCCGGCGCCAGGACCACGCTGCCCTCGAAGGCAGCGCGGGCAGCCGCACAGCCACTGGCCGTGAGTCTGCAAGTAGGACGGACGGCAGCCTTCGGCGCCGCGGGCTTGCTGCCCTGGCCGGAACAGCACCGGCAGCGCCGTCCACGACGGCGGGCATGGCGAGGGCGTGGGCGGTTGCAAAGGCGCCGGCGAGTGGTCGCGACTGCTGGGAGGCCTGGTCGATGTGGAGCACGCCAGACGACCGAGGCAGCGACAGCGCCGCCAGCCGGAGCTATGTGACGCAGCCGCTGGGGGTAGACCACGGCGACCTTCTTGTGACGGAGCCGGGCCCGATTGCGCAGGTCGGAGCGGGCACGGTGGCGCTGGGAATCGGAACGTCGATCAAGATCATCACGCTGGGCCACGAGCGGTTCGGCAGCGCGGCAGACCTGCTCGAGGCGGAGGTGGAGGTGATGCGGGTGAGCAATGCAAGCGGACGGCGACGCAAGAACCGATCGCTTCCCAAAGGGATCTGACAATGTCTTGTGTACGGAGAGGAATTGGGACTGGGCTGTACGAGTACGATATGGTATGACGCGATACACGACATGTGGCACATGATTTTGGGACTGTTTCTCTTTTGACCCTGGACGTCTCGAGGTTGTGGCTGCTACAGACAGACTAAGATACGAGTTACTCGCACAGGCACAGGCACGTCTGCACTCGTATGCACCCCCTCAGGGGCAGCGTTTGGGGCCGAACTGCGCATCGGGAGGGCGTCTCTCACCGCCACTTCTTGCCGTCTGAGCTAGCGCAGGATCAGGGAGCAGGGCCACGAAGCCTGGCCGCGGGCTGAGCGGCCAAGTGCCTTTTGCTGCAAGCCGGCCACCCAGGCGCGAGAGGCTGCCGGGCAGAAAAATAGAGAGGCTGGTCACACCGGCGAGCTAGAGCATCTGCACAATACTCGTGACATCCTCTCTTCTGTCTTCTCCGTGCGGTCCGCGGCCGTTGTGCCTGCTGTTGAGACGGTGTTGCCGTGATAGGGCTGTCTTCTGGGCCGAAACACAGCCGCATTCCAGCGCTGGGAGGGAGATGTCGTGGTAGCGTCCATGTATTCTCCGTCGAGCAGCATTCCAGCGGCCTAGTCAGGTCCTCGTGGCTTCCCGCGCCGTGGAGCCTTGTGCGGCCAATATAAGAGACAAGTGACGGGAAACGGAGACGAGACGAGTACTCCGGTGTATATTAGTCATCACATCCCCTGCGCTGTCCTCGTAAGATACGACTACGACACAGGCGCAAGACGGGTGTAATTGAAGGCGGGTTCTCGGGGAAGGAACAAACGGCTGCGTCGTGCTTCGCCCTCGCATGGCCTGTACTCAGCTCACAGGCCTGTTATCTGTACATAGTAGCAGCGACCCGCTAGGCCTGTCGTACTCGTACCCCCATCCTCTCTGTACATAGTATCTCGCAATACTCCGTAGTAATATTAATACCCGCCCACCGGAAAGAGCAATCGCGTCCCGCGCACGCGCGCGCGCCTTTTCGCATCCTCTTTTTCATGTTGTTATACTTTCTTTTTGGGCCTAGCTCGACGCTTTCCTCCTCTCCGATGCAACAATGGCCTGTCTGCTAGCTTTCCCAGCTGCTGTTCCGCCTCCAACCTGCATCCTCCTCCTCGTCCCCTTCTTTTTCTCCTCTTTTATTCTCGCCCTTTCCGTTTTTCTATTTGCTCTCCCATCTCACCAATCGCCCTTCTGCAGCTCTGCAGCTCTGCAGCTTTGCAGCTCTGCAGCTCTGCAGCTCCCCAGCTCCCCCAGCTGCCATCTCTTCCCTCCCATTCGACAGCCTTTCCGTTGCAGACGCGGATACCAATTGCGAAGATCACAAAGAGTGTGCTACTCCGTATATGCTGTCGTCCTGCCTCTTCCCCGTTGCGCACTTGCATCCACCAACCGGTTTGCTGGGATCGCTGCTGCAGTGTAAGCGACCCCATCGACCGACCGATCCTCGCTTTCCTCGCAGAATCCCCGTTCGGTCATATCGACGCCCTACATAGTATAGCGAGCATCAACCGAAGGAACAGTGAATGGAACCGCTGAAACCCCGGCGACCCTCTCAATGATTGATTCTCCCTCGCCCTATAATCTTTCAGTCTTCCTCTCCTTCCTGTCTCTGCGCATCCTCCTCTGACAGGAAAAGGTGTGAGGACGTGCGGCCGCACAAAGGCGGCCGAGGCCCACTGCTGCAGGTGCGTCGGTGCATCGGTGCATCAACCCTGCATTGCCCACACGAACGAGGGCCTGAAAAGCCGGACCTCTCTGCCAGCAAAGCAACCTACCCAGGCGGCCACAGCCCAGCTGTCCACCCAATCGTCACTCTTGCTGGCGCTCCTGGCCAGTGGGACCGGCCGGGCGATCTTATTTGGGCGGTTTTTTTTCTTTTCGGTCCAACCTCTACGGAGTACTGTCTCTTGTTCTTTCCTGCCACCGGCCACCTGGCAAGTGGATATCCTGTCTTTAATCGCCTCTTCTCCTTCTCCACCGTGCTCTCCGGCGAGGGCCACCTGGGCCCGGCTGACAGGGCCGGCCAGGGAGTGTGTGGATGACCAGCGGAATCCGACTGGAAGAGACAACCGGTGAGAACTAGAACCACGGAAAGGAGTCACGGCCCAACACGACGGCCCTCGGAAAGTGTGTGTGTGTGTGTGTGTTTGTTTGTTTGTGGGTGTGGTGTGCGCGCGTGTGTATCTACAGAAGCAAGATTGCCGGATTTCGTCCGTCTTCTGCGTTGGCCCCGAGCAGCGCGCTGACAACTCGGGCGTGCAATTGGCAACAGGTGTACGAATAGAGAGCCTTGACAGCTCATCGTGCAGCTGGCCAAGGAAGTGGAGGGGCCCGGGCAAGGAACCAGGAAGGGAGCGTCGCAGGGTGGCCTTCCCATTCGTCTGACTGGCCCGCGACCTGCACTCGACATAAACAACAAACACCACGCGGACAGCGCATGCGAACCGACACAAAACCTGGAGCTGCCGTCTGCATCTCTCATTCCCATTTCCAGTCTTTTCCACAACCCAAGAAAGCGGCTTCATCTCTGGATCTCTGGGTCTCTGGATCTCTGGATCTCTGGATCTCTGGACCCCTGGCGCCCGGTCCGGCCTGTCCAGAACCGCGAGTTTTGTCATCGCCTCTCTTTTTTCTCTCCCCTTCCTCGCTGCCTTCGTCGCATCTTCTGCACAGCTCTCAAGACCCCAGCTAGCAGTACAACCTCGTCCCCACGAACACCTCCACCGCCGCACTGTCCTGCAGCTACCTCGCACTTTCGCCCACCAGAAAAAAGAAAATAGCAGCGCGGAAGACACAACGCGAAAAAGAAATTTGGGGCTATAGGGCAAGCACACCACCGCTCCTGTCCACACCTGCTCATGCACAGCAAAGGGACTCCGATTTGCAGAAGCGAGACGTCTGGGAAAAGAAACCGATCAACGGCAATCCACAAACCGCAGACCCCCATTCATTCCCGGACCGCATATGCAGCTTGTGCCACTCTAGTTCCATGCTGCACCCCCCTTCCGTTGGCAATTCCCCTTTCGCTTCTCTCCTCCTCTCCTGTCTGCTTCCAAACAACCACCTGCCCGCATTCGCCTCACAACGCGGCTTCGACCTACCCTTACCCTTTCACCATCCAATGGGCATGGTTCTATGCCCTACTTCAGACACTCCCTCCAATCTCGATTTCCCAAGCAACCAGCCGCTATTGGTGGCATTCGCCGTAATCTGCCGCGCCCTCCAGACTTGATTGGCTCCGTTTGTCTCTATCGGACCCCTCTGGCTGCTGGTAGCCATATCTCTACTCGCCCTTCCGCCTTGTGCTGATCAGGCCAGCCTCGCCACTGTGGTGTTTGATTTTGCTCCGGGACCCTCTCAGCCACATCTGGCAGTCCGTCTTTCTTCTTCTCCTCACCTCCTCCCATCTCCTGTATATACATCATCCTCGGAACCCTCCTATCTCCGTGTCGTCACGCACACGTCTGTGTAAATGAGCTAACCTGCAGCTATACTCTCTTCTGACTTACGACGCTCCTTCCATAATCGTCTTGCGACCTGCTTGTCAGTGCTGAAGTCCTGAGGCCGTCAGCTTGTCGTCCCAGTGCCGCCCCCTCTGTCTTTGTCGAAAACGCGTCTACACTCTGGTGGGAGACACGATCACTACCTGTTCGGTCTCCTCACTCCATTATCAGCCAGCTTACCATCCACCCTTGGACAGGCGGTTTCTGTCCTCGAAGGACAACCAAGAGGTACGTCTGGTTGCACTAAAGTACAATGCCCTACTGGCATTGATCGCGTGCTCACAGTTCTAACAAAGCGACAAGCCCAGTTTGCGTCTTTTCCCATCCTCCACCTCTGCGCTTTGCGAGACTCTTGGATCTGGGCATCATGGCTTCGTCCGAGGTCGATCAGAAATTTCTCGGCAGACTCGCCAAGGCTGTTGAACATGACAACCCATTATTAGCCTCAATGCTGTTCAAGATACTCGGCTTGTCTGTCAACCTTTCTCAACAGCTTGTTCTGGCCCGGAAGCAGCGCCGACGAGATCCATCAATATCCCCACAGGCACTTGAGCTGTACTTCCACATCATATGGCTGTCACGTGAGGGGCTCGTCATGCTCGAGCAGTATGTCCTTCCTGTTGTGGGCCAGTATGTCGAGCTCAAGGTTCTGGCCTACAAGCTGCGGGCCTCTTTTTATCACATATTTGTTCTCTTCTACAACCAGCCGCCCGTCTCTGCCATGGGTCTATCCACCCCCGAGATCCACGGCTCCTCGCCAAACGAGCCCACGCCGCCACGAGCCGATAAGGGCAAGGGGATCGCCCGAGACGACGACCTGTCGAGCGAGCGCTCTTTGCAGCCCGCCCACCCCTTTGAAGGCGGCCCCGTCGGCCCACCGCCAGGCTTCGGTCCCCAACCTCCTGCCGCATTTTTACTTCCTCCCAAAGACTACCTGCCAGTGGCCGATGAGTATTTCAGGTATGCTGTTGCTCTGGCCGAGAACCTGCTCTGGGGCTCGCACTCGCTGCGTCTGTCCGTAAAGACGGAATATTCAGCGTTCCTGTACGAATGCAAGCACGACTTCGAAGGCAGCCGCAAACTGGCCAAGGACACAATAGCAGATGTGTATGAGGCTACAGAGGGCATCGACAACGACATGTTTAGCGATGCATGCGAGCTCGTGACAGTTCTAGGCAAGATGATGAAACGAGGCCTCAACACCAGCACTCCGTCCAAGACAAAAGCGACCTCCGGGGCTGCACCGCCCCAACCCCAAAGCAAACAGCCGATATCTACACCATCGCGGACAGGCGTACCGCCACCCATGCCAGCTAGCACGGCTGCGTCTGCACAGGCGGTACATCCAGATAACATGCCCGAATTCATATAAACGCGCCGCCGCCTCAGTATTCTCCTGTGGGATGGCGGTTTTGTTTTCCCTGGTTTGTAAGATCTCTCGTTTTGCTATTTTTTTGTTTCTGGTCTAGACCGGTTAGGCTGGGTTTGAATTCTAGATTGCATCTGAGGAGTTTGTCGGGCGTTTGGCTTTTGGCTCCGCCGTAATTCCTGTATCTTTTTTATCCCTTCTTTCACCAGTGTACTTTTAGCTAAAACGGGGTTGCAGTCGACAACGGCTCAAAAAGGATTGGTACTCCTCTGGGTTGGCTCATATTTTTATCATTTACATGTTTTAAACCTTTTGTGTCCTTTTTTCTTTTTTGCTATTTTTCAGAAAGGTCCGACCTTTTGGCGACCAATATCTTGCAATAGACGACTCTCGTCCTCTTAGCTGGAATAACATATCGCGCAGCTTACAAGCTGCTGCAGCCACAAGTTGAGCCACCTGTCTTGTAGATTGCTACCATATCCAGCTTGTCTCCACGGCCTTGGTCGTATGTCCAGATCCCTCTCCCCTTAAATGTCCACCAGCCACGGCCTCGCTGTTGCTGCAGCATCCCTCGTCCCCCATATCAAAATCTCCAGCTATCATCGGCTTTTGTCACCTTCACTCCAAACTGTTTGCGTCCCCGGCGCCCTGCTCTGCCGTGTTTTTGAGCACTTCACAGTCCACCATCCTCCCAGTCTCGTTGTAAAATGCCGCCTGCAGGTCTCGCCACCTATCCGTGATGTGTTGCGCGTGCAGGCGTCCAAGAAGAGCCAGGTCGCTGTCCGTCCATGTCGGCGGCTGGCCGGCAGCATGCTCCGTGTTCGCTTGCTCACAGCCCCAGTTGTCGTTGCTCGCGCCACCTCCGCCGCCTTCATTGTTAGCGTTGTCGTCCCATTTGATGCCCCAGCTGTCGATCTGATCGTTGCTTGTGGCGGCCGCTTTGTCCCCATCATCGACCCCGTTTGCATTGCTGCTGGTGGTCGGGGCTATGTCATGCCACAGGGCCGGGTTATATCCACCGTCATCGTGGGTATTTGTGCCATCGACGGCTGATTTGCTTCTGCCTCCATGTCCCTGTACATCAGCATTGAAAGCAGCATGCGCAGCCGCTGGGGGGTCGGGTGAGATCGACGGTGGCACATGAGGCTGCTGCATATATCCGGCCAGCGGAGGCGCCGCATGTGAATAGGGGTATATAGGGTATGGAGGATACGCATAGTGGTACGCCGGGTAGGGAGGGTAGGGATAGGGGTAAGAGGATGGGTGGGCAAACTCTGGTCGATATGGGAGCATGTCGTGGTCGCTGTGGTGGCAACTGGGCGTCATTGGGGACGGATAGACGCCCGGCACGGCCGGGAAGTCTGCTCGCGGGCCGGCTCCGAGCAGAGGACGTACCGCATCCTGGATAGTCGGGATCACGTTGCTTTCCACGTTGACGGTGTCTCCGTCGTCATGGCCGCCACTATTCTTGTCTGCGGTGGCTTCATCGGCTCCGTTTTGGCCCGTTGGCTCTGCCACGGCTTCGCCGTCTGTTGGAGCAGCGGCCGCTGCAGGCTCTTGCGTTTCGTCCTCCTGATGACTGTCATCTTTGATTTTCTGTCCTTCGGCATAGCCTCCGCTCCCACTCTTCTCTGTCGCGCTCCTTTCCTTTGGCCTCTTCTGTTTCTTGTCTCTCTTACAGACGTAAGACTTTTCTCCATTACTGCCGACGTCGCTGTCTCCGCTGCCGCCCTCAGCCGAGGGCAGACTCACTCGCTGCCTGCATACAGGGCATCGCACCGCTTTTATGCTTGTGGTCTTGCCACGCCTCCTGTGCTTGGGTTTGCTTTTTTCAGTCTCAGCATCATGCCTACAGCGATAGCCGCCATGATGATTGCCGCCAAGATGCGAGTGGCGATGATATGAACGTCTGTATGTACTGCGGTGCAGTCCGATGCTGCTGCTGCTGCTGCTGCTGCTGTCACTGTCGCTGTCACTGTCGCTGTCGATATCATAATACTTTCGAGGCCGAAACTTCTTGTGTCTCTTTCCCTTGCCTATCGCCTCCACTTCCTCCTTACCGGCCACATTATCGTCAATAACGTCCACTGGAGGGTTGTCCGGCTCCGCAGGCAGCACCGCTTCGTCTCGAGGAGAAGCCTCAGGCTGAGCTTCTTCCACGACAGGAACGACAGGAGGAAGCTCGAGAACAGGTGTCGGCTGTGCACTGTTCTGTTGGTCTTGCCGCTTCTGATGGCGTCTGCGGTCCTTCACCAGTAGAGGTCCGCCCCAGATCAGGTTAAACGGCCTGAAGCGAAGATCAGACACATTGCACTCGCCAATGGCAATCTTTCTGGAGGGCATCACGTTTTGTGGATGGGATACGATGAGGAATATGTTGATTTTAACGTGCTCTTGAAAGGATTTGAGAATTTGGTTTCGTAGGCGACTAGACAGCAGAATGTGGACGAAAAGGAGAACTGGTTTCTAAATTTTTTTTCTTGCAGTCTCTTTATTTGCCGATGAGGAGTGCTTCGGGCTTATTTAGGATGCCGGCAGAGAGGCCATCAATGGCAATATTGACTTGAATAAGCCTAGTCGCTAATCAACCAAACCACAATACGATGCTTCATTCACGAAATCCAGAGACGATGCTATTCAAGTCCAGAACAAAGGACATAAGAGGCCAAAGTCCCAACTCAAGTTCTTAGTCCGCAGTTATCTGCAAAAAAAAGAAAGAGGCCTCTGTAGGACCGTCTGCGAACTGCCCAGCAGGAGGTGTTGGGCGATACAAGGACAAAAAAAAGACGGAGGCAAGTGGGATGTTCGGGAAGTGGGAGGGGAGGTATATTGCTCACCGGTACTGGGAATCGAACCCAGAGCCCGAGAATGAGAATCTCGAATGTTAACCGTTACACCATACCGGTGGTAGGCCCTTTGTTGGAAGCCATTGTCGTACTTCACTTAAAAAGGCGCGTTCTGTGAACGTGTGACCTCTCGAAACGGAAAGAACGAGGGGGTTCCAAGGAGGAAAGTTCTAGGAGGGAAACTGCGAGCGAGGAACGAGACAGCAAGACTAAACGGGAAGTCACGATGCAACTAGAGCAAGGTGCGACAGAGTAGTTGTCCCGTCAACGAAGTAAATAGAACAAGTAAATATGACAAGTAAAAGGCATCAGAGTCAACTGACACGAGCCGGTCTAGCATTTGTCAAAATGTCATATCCACGAACTCTCAGGGGCGACTGAATGTCGGACTGCTGGCACCCCGTTCCAACCACCGGAAAGATAAAATCAGAGAATGCGGTGGATCCAGGAGATATGCTGGTGCCTCATTACGTGTCATGCAGAACAAACAGAGGCGAAATGGCATGCGTTGTTGGCAGTTTCCGGGCTAGACAGACGACTCTAGAGCGTCTGGATCATGATATCACTAGCAGATCACGATCTGGATCACGGGTGGAGTCGCGGGTATTCAACACTAGCTATCTATGGCTGTCAAGCTTGGACTGGCTATTGTCACGGGGTCAGCCTTCCAAGTCCAGTAATGACAAATAAAGTACTTGCAGTACGTCTAGACCGGGTCCAACTAATATTGCTTCCCTGTTACTGACATCATATGTGCTAGGAAGCTCGTAAAGAGGCCGCCGATTGAATGGGCGTTTTGTCTCATTCTTTGAGCTCCACGGGGTTTGATGGACTTACTGAATCTCCGACCGTTTGTCTGCTCAAATTTTATGCGCAGTATGCGAAAGTGGCTTCTACGTCATTGTGCCACTTGTCGCAAGAGTTCTACCAATCAAAGCTGGCTCGACGATCACCAACAAAATATTTCGTAAGCAAACCACCATGCTCAAAGAGAAATGCAGAAAATAAAACTCTCCGTCCTCCTGCTGCATCGAGTTCATTGGTTAGTCCCATTCCACTGCATATTCAGGGAGGCGAAATGTCCAGTACTTTCTAAGCTGTCAAGCTCGTATCAGGGAAAGAGGGGGATGAAAGCCATACTACGTAATAATAATAGGCATCCAGGTTTCAAGTACCGCATCCAGAATCAAGAGTGCTGTTCACATACATGCAGAACTGTGACGTCAAGGCATATAGACATGTTCACATGATTAAACAAGTCCGACGACGATGAAGTGCTCGGCTCTTGCTCGTGGATATTGGGACTGATTCGTGTATATAAGGATGGCTCTCCGTCTCTCTAGAACAGGACAATCTAGATCTTCACCACTCAACAGCTCAATCCGAATCTTACTCTCAAACCAAACACAACACATCATCTTGCTCAAAGAAAATCACGAATATTCGCAATGGATACCCTCAAGCAAGCTGGCAACTATGTCGCCGACAAGGTCAACAGTACGTTTCTCACCCATCCATCCTGAGAGCAAGAAAGGTCGATACTAACAATGTTGCATCAGGCACCGCCGCTGGTACCGCCAAGGAGGCCAACAAGAACGTCGCGAAGGACAGCAACCAGTCCATCGGCACACGGTATGCAGACAGTCACACTTCGAAGGCGATGAAAGTTTACTAACAGAACTCTTGTACAGTGCCCAAGCCGGTGTCGATGCCCTGAAGAACAAGGCTAGCGAGACCAAGCACGATGCCAGCGCCGAGGCCAACAAGCAGGCTGCTACGCACTAAATAGCTACTCGAAAAAAGTCAGAAACGAGGGAAATCTTGTTTCCGACAAAGTTTAAACAGTGATACCTAAAAAATACTACAAACGTTTAAACTTCACATTTCCTCCCAGATATCCGGATCGTGACAGCTTACTGCAGAAGACGGATGTGGTATCGCGTCTAGTTAAGTCGGCCCCATATTAATTGCGGGTCATTTTAAGCACTCGTAATGTTAAAATGAGGGCAAACGAGCGCGGCTGGTAAGAAGAGAGAGCCCGAAATCTGTCGGAGCACACTGCGACGGCATCCCCAACTGCGACACCTGACCTCGTGCAGCGGCAATTCCTTAAAGCACAGTGCCATCATCGACCATGGCTACATTTGACATCGCCAACATCATGTCGGCGCTGCCGGCCGACCTCTTCGACCCAACGACGCTTATTTCGTTGGCCTCAACGGTCGCCATCCTAGCCACGGCTTATGGCGCGTCGCGCCTGGCGCTTCCGGCGACGGCTTCAACCTGCTACCGTTCCCTGTTTATCTGGCACGCGTTTGACGCGCTCATCCACTTCGTGCTCGAGGGCAGCTACCTCTACCATTGCTTTTTCAGCTGGATCCCTCTGACCGACCCGACCTCGGGCGACTTCTCCAGCGAGAGCTACTACCTGACGCAGCCGCACCCTTTCCTGGGCCATGCAGACCGAATCTACGGCCCGCAGGCCAGCAGCGAGAACGCTTTTGCACAGCTGTGGATGGTATACGCGCGCGCCGACCGGCGCTGGGCGGGTGCCGATCTGGGGGTTATCAGCTTGGAGCTGCTGACCGTGCTCGTCATGGGCCCGCTGTCCTGCCTCGTGTGCTACGACCTGGCACGCGGCCGCCCGCGGGCCAATGTGCTGATGGTGATCATCGCAACGGCGGAGCTGTACGGCGGTTTCATGACGTTCTGCCCCGAGTGGCTGATTGGCAATGCCAACCTGAACGGCAGCAACTTCATGTACATGTGGGTGTACCTGGTCTTCTTCAACATGCTGTGGGTGTTCATCCCGCTGTATGTGCTGTACGTGGCCGCTGCGGAAATTTCAGATGCGTTTGCAGTGCGAGCTGCCCAGATCGAGAAGAAGAAATCGAGATGAGGACGAAAAGGGGAACCAGGGGGCCGGGGCGGGTTGAGACGGACAGGTCAAAAAAAATGGCGACAGACAGCGGAAGGCCCAAACATGCTGGAGCAGATGGGTATCTACGGATCCGGAGGGCAAAGATGGCAGTGGAAACGACGTCGGCTTACTGGGCAAACTGGTTACGGCTTGGAAATGCGGTATTCGGCTCTTGAGGAATAGCTTTCATGGCTGCGTTGTACATGGTTATTTTGATGCAGGACTTGAGGAATGCAATCCACTATCTAGAGTAAAGTGGCATGTGAAGATAAGAAAAGACGAGAGGAATTTGCACGTTAGTCTCCAATGCATTTCTCCCCCAACGCACATTTCCTAATCGTGGGGGCGAAGCGAACCGGTCTGTTCTTTGACCTCTCGTCGTAAGATATAGGGAGGCTCGGCGGAGGAAGACCAGGAGCAGGACAGGTTTCCACTTGTCTGACGAGCATGCGCCAGGAGCGATACTATGTAGCATTATATCTTGACAAATACCTGTTCTTCCCCTTTGGGCTAAATTGTCCGAGCCCCAGTGGTTCCTGTTGCTGTGGCGAGCAAGAGGCCTCCACCTTTCAGAACCGGTGTGGTGCAAAATGGGGACATTGTGCTTTGCTACGTAAAACAGACCCCCGATACTGCTGTTGAAGCTATTCTATATATCACCATGTGCAACACGCTGGCTGGCCTCGATTTCTCGGGTCTTTACGTTCTCAGGTCGTCCCGCTGGGCTGATCCGCCTGGAAGTGACGGGTTTCTACGCAAGACGAAGATGGGATAACCACGAGCAGAGCTGGACATTCAAGACTAGACCAGACGGTCGATCCGATGTCCACCACAACCGGAGCTTTTGCAAAACTGCCCCGTTACTCCGTACTCCGTCCCTAGTGGACATACTGCTCGAGAAGTTTGCGGCTCGGACAATATGAACTGATGTTCCCAGACGCGTTCAGCAAACAAGAAACACAAACAAGAACGAAACTAAAACCATTACGAAGCGTCTTGAGCGGCCATGTACGACCCGCTCTGCCTCGATCCCTTCAGACAAATCCTGCGTCGTGTGTGTTGTTTCCCAATCGCATGCTGCCGCGCTGCAGTTGAACGACGGTTTCTGATCGAATCGACATTCTGCTGCGATGTATGGGCTGACCGTACACGACGCATTGATACCACAGAATGCCAAGCTTTGGCGGCCAAGACGCGGCTGAATAAAAGCCCCGGAGTGTTGCTTTCAGAAGCTTGAGCAGATGCCCACAGCTGGTCTCGCTCTCCGTTCACGTTCCACGCCAACGGCAATCGACGGCCCTGACCAAGGAGCTAGCGTGTCGTATTTCTCTGCAGCAGATTCATGGGCGGGGTCCCATTGGCTATTGGGAAAGACTTTGGTCAAGCAAGATGCTGAAGCCTGCGGACGTTTGATCGCTACAGGGATGCCGACACTAGTCTACTTGTGGATTTGTGCATGAAAGCCCTGGCCTCTCCTTCCCTCCCAGCTGGGTCCTCCTTTCCGCAACGCTCCTTCCTCGAACAGGGGTCGCTGTTGCGAAACCTGCACGTGTTACAAAATTGCTTCATCTTCATCGTAGTCTCAATGCCTAAAACTCAATCCTCTGACCGGATCAAGGCTTTCCAGGCCCACCCACCAGCCCCGGCCTGCTTGTTTCGTTGCCACCAGCCAGCCCCCGGCATTGCGCCATTGCCTCACCATCGGCCATAGCCCAGGACTCTGTTGCTCTGGTTTCTGGCTCTCTGGACAGGGAGGTTAGATCTTTGCCTGGCCCTTTTTAGATGACTTCGGTACGATATCTGATAGCCACCAAGTTCCAGCTGGGTGCAGTGGGAATGCCCCTGGCCGGGATGCGTCCGCCGAAATCCCAGTCGAACGGCTATCGAGACGTCAGGGCCGACGAGCACTAGGCCAAAGGGGTCCTCCCTTGGATCTTATACTTGCATCTCACAAGCACTTCTTTATCTGCTCTTCCCGCCATTAGGCTCTCTCTCCCCTGTCTCTCACATGGAGTTCCCCACTTCGATGCCAACACGCGGGTTGCATTTGCAGCGCCTTTGCAGCGCCTCCAGAAACCCGCCCAGTCTCTGCCTCCGTCTGTGGTAGAACGGTTCTTCTACCATTGGCTCTCGCCGAGGGTCCTGTTTCCACCGGTCTGTGGCCCGGGCTCACGACTGGCCTGACACGACTAGGACGGCTCGAGAGCCTCCAATGCCCATCCTCGAGGGCAGCAGAGTGTATGGCTGGGTGGAGGTGCGTGTAAGCGAATATAGCCCTGGTGGACAGAGTGCCCGACCTCTCCCCCCCTTCTGCCTCCTCCCATGCCCTCCCATCGCCTCTCCTTCTGTCCCCTGTCTGTGTCCTTGCCCATCGCCCGGCTCTTCCGCTAGAGAACCTGGGTGGCGTTCACTCCCGGCTTGCCTCCCATCTTGCTCTCCGTCCCTCCGTCCCTCCGCCCTCCCACTGCCAACGGCCATTCGCCTGCTCGACCCTCAGCCTCTGTGCTTCTCTCCTCTCGTCCTTCTCGTTTCTTTCCGTCTTGCAACACACATCTCTCGACAACACCACCACCTTGACGGTCGCGTGGATTAAATGACTTGACCGATGACACGGGCAGAGAGAAGGCCAATTCGCAACCGGCTCTTCGCCCCTCGCCCTTCCTTTGCACCTTCCCAGCCTACGGGGACTCCTCTCGTTTGATTCCCACGATACCCTCAGCAGACGTCGCTGTCAACACGACCCGCCTTGTATATATATATTCTTCCTTTCACTTGTGCACACACCTCCACATGGCCGGCCAGCGGATAGGCGCCGCAGCCACATGGCTGATGACGCGGGCACCTCAATATTCATCGACGCTATACAACTCGTCGATCTACGACTCGTCAACGATCTACGAGGCGGCATCCTCAAACACAACATCGACGCAGATGCTCATCAACGAGCTCAAGTTTGCCGTTGCAAAGTCGATCCGCACATCCACCATCATCTTGGCAACCTTCAATGCCATTGCCGCCTTCGCAACAGCTTGTGGCATCCTATACGACGCATACTCGACGCGGAAGAGGGACCAGCAGCGCTACAGGACGAGGTACGACGAGGTCCAGGGAGGTCTCGGAAGGGATAGGAAAACAGCAGGACCGGGTTGCTAATACTGAGATGCAGGACTCGCCCTTCCTTCGTACCGGCCGCAGACACCTACCCATTGATCTTGTCCTTCGGCATCACCATCCAGGGGATCGGATTTGCCGTCGCCCAAGCGCAGGGCCTCAAAAGCATTCTGAAGCTGGGCTGCACCATCATTTCGCAATTTGTGTTTCCAGGTATGTGCAGCCGAACGACCCCAGAAACCCACGTCGCCTCCCCGGACGTTGTTCTCACATGGACCTCCAGCGTTATTTCTTGTTCCATACATTCAGCTCGTGTTTTCCGTCGAGATTTCGCTGCGGGGCCTGCGCAAAAAGCCGTTTCCCAAGCGAGGGAAATATACGATGGCCATCTGCCTGTTTATCGTGTGCATGCTGGTGCTCGTCAACTTTCTCGTTGCCGACCTCGATCGGGCACCCGATTTCTGCTTCGCCTCTCTCTTCTGGTATATCGCCGCCTATTCGAGGGGAAGCTTTGCTGTCTTGCTTGCCATCGACGTCATCCTGGTTATCTGTCTGATTGTTATCTCTGTGCGGCTCACCCACAGCACCGAGATTGAGACCTCTGAGCGGGTTGCAGCCTCGCGTATGGTCTACTATCTGGCGCTGGCCATTCTGTCCAACGTGAGTGTCGGCCCATGTTTACCGTCCCAACTCCTTCCGCCTCCCTGTCCGCCGGGCTGACCGTATAGACTCTCCTCATCCCGTTCTTCTTTTCGCTGGGCTTTGTCGACCACAACGCGACAGGGGGCCAGGCGCTGAACTGGTCCATGGTTGCATCGGTGGTGGCCAACCTGTCCGGCCTGACGACCGGTGGCCTGCACCTGTTTATGCGATCCGCCATCATCTCGACCATTGGACCGCGCGAGAAGTCGAGCGAATATGACCGGAAGTGGATGAAGGACCAGATCCGGCGGTACAACGCGAGCGACCCTGATTTTGCCGGCCACATGATGGGTCCCGTCAGCAGCGCTGTAGATCTGCGCCGTATACTGAGCGATGCCGGCCCGATTAGCGGCAGCCGCGAGGACAAGGACGAGGAGAGCGGCATGCGGACGAGCCCAGGATCGCTGGCAGACGGCGGCTCATCCCGACCGCCCAATCCTCTGCGTTCGAACGCCTTCAACCCAGCCAGCCTCGCCACGACGCCCGCAACGGCCACGTTGGCCGCAGTTGCAGTCGCAGCTGCGGGAGCTTCGGTGCGGGCTCCGGAGCCGGCGAGGATGCCGGCGGCCGTGGAAGAGGCACGGCCGTCACATTCCTCGCTGACGCAGTGGCTGACCTCGGCACTGTCGACAGCCTCGAACATGAGGGCTTCGGCCATGTCCGACACGAAGTCGCTTTTGCTGCTGCCGGCGACAACCTACTCGCCGGGCCCCGTGAAGGCGAATGCCCCGGAGAGCAACAGCCGCTTTGACTTTGGCACATTGCGGCCGCCGCCGTCCATGAACAACCTCTTCTCTGCACGGCACCGCCGCGACTCGTCCATGGTATCGACGGCGACGGTGCAGATCGGCCTGCGGCTGTCTAACATGGCGGACCTTGGCTTGGTGCCATGCGACACGCAGATACTCGACAGGAAGGTGTACACGCTCGACGATACCAGCGGAGAGATGCCGCCGGCGACGGGATCGAGAGAGGCAGACCTGAGACAGTCGGGGATGATACCGATTGCGACGGACGTGCCGAAGCTGTCTCTGGGACGGCCAACCCCCCAGCAGCCAACGGTCCAACCGGCTTCGAGGACGCGGCAGCCGAGCCCTCTGGCAAACATGGTGCTGGGGGGGCCACGGCCGCCGACGGCCGATGGCCAGGACCTCCCAGCGACGGATGCATCGGCACATGGAACTGCTGTCAGTGATGCGCAGCTGAAGACACTGCCATCGGCTCCGCGGCCGATTCTAGGAAGTGGACAGTCGAATGTGCGCAGTGAATGCAGTGAATGCAGCGACGACGATACGGACGATGACGATACGGACGACGCGGACGACGCCTCTTCTGACGCCAGCGGAGAAGTGCTCAGCTCGTCGATATATAGCCCACAGAGCCCGACGAAGGCGAAGCTGCCCAGCCCGCGGGGGGTTGGCTTTGCCACGATGTCGTCACAGAGCAGCAGCACGACGTTACGAGCAGTGGCAATGGCGAAGCCAACGGGCCCTTCTGCGGAAGCAAAGGCCGGCGGCGACTGGATCTGATCTGATTTTATATTTCGATCTCGCCGTCCTCATCCCCATTTTCCTTGCCCACACAACTATGAGAAACGGCCTTGTCTATATTTACCCCCTTGTGCACAGCGTGCTTTTTCCAAGATTTCATGGTGTTTGCTGAGAAGCGGACGAATATGCAGGCAAGAGCTGCTGCAAAGGGCATGTCAGAACATATGAGTACATACTACGAAAGGACTCGACGCTTTTCGACGCTTGCTTTTCCATTTTGCCCGTTTCCTCTTCTACCACGTTCGTTGCTTGACTTGCCTGATTTCTTATGTCTTTCTTATGTATCTTACCGTTCAGGTTCCTCTGCCTAAAGAGCTTGTATTTATTGCATGGAAAAGGCGTTGATGGTGGGCACGGGAAAGAATGCTTTCTTGTCTTATCTCCAAGATATTTTATATTACTACATAGTACACCACCCTCGGCGGGAAATAACATAGACCGCGCTGTGCCACAATTCGTCTCGTTCCAGGACAGGTTTAGAGTGCACACCACCCACAACGGGCAAGGAATGAATATATATGCCATTGAAATACGGGCATTGCTCTCATTTTCTGATGACACTCTCTGGTCACTACTCACGTGACATGCATGTTGCTACCCATCGACTCTAACAAGTGACTCCTACCAAAGTATGCACCCTCCGAAGAAACCCCTTTTTTTGCTTTCGCTTATGCTGTAGATGTCCAAACCGCCAGTACTCCCTCCTCTCCCTCCTCTCCCTCTCTCATTCTTGGTCACGCCTTCTTGGCGGCTGCCTGCGTCTGCTGGGCGTCCTGGGCGGCCAGACGCTGCTGCCACTTTTCCCAGCCGGCCTGGGCGGCGTCTTCGTCGGCGGCCAGGTCGCGGATGCGCAGCCACTGGGCGGGCGGCAGGGCGAGGGCCCAGCGCAGCAGGCCCCAGCGGCGGGCGAGGGCGGTGGCGACGAACCAGGCGGCGCCGACGGCGAGGCCGGCGGCGAAGCCGGCGAGGACCTGCCTGGGGGTGTGGTAGTGCAGGTAGACGCGGCTCCAGGCGACGAGCAGGGCGACGACAAAGGCGGCGGCGCTGGTGCCGACGCGCTCGACGCGCGACCAGCCGGGGGGGGTGCCCGGGTGCCGGCGTCGCCGGCGGCCGCCGCGGTACCGCACGAGCAGGAACAGGGCAATGGTCACGGCCCAGTAGCCGGCGAACTGGGCGTGGGAGCTGGGCATGCCGTAGCCGCGACGAAAGGGCAGGTGGTGCAGCGGGGTGTCCTCGGCGCCTCTGCTGCTGCTGCTGCTGGTGTCCAGCACGACGGGCACGCCCGAGGCGGAGTGCCGATGGCGGGGGCGCTCCTCCTTGATCAGGCGCTTGAGGATGAGGTTGACGACCTCGCAGCCGAGCTGGCCGGCAAAGGCCAGGGCCACCTCGGCCTCGCGGGTGCTCCACACGAGCGTGGCATAGACGATGCAGAGGCCCTGGGGGACGAGGGCCAGCCAGGCACACAGATACGAGACGGGGTCGTTGGGGTTCTGGGTTGTCAGAGGGGGACAAGGCAGACAAGGCAGACAAGGCAGTCAAGGCAGACAAGGCTGAGAAGGCTGAAAAGAAGAGAAACGACAAAGAGGGCCGTGGCTGAGGACGTATCTTACATAGTAGACGTGGCTGATGGACAGGGACGCCAGCGGTGCCGGGTCGTTGGCCATGGCGAGGGACGATGGACGCGCACGCAGCGGTGGCGCGGTGGTGAGAGGCGGTCGGGCTGCGGTCGGGCTGTTTTCTGGGATGGGTGAAGCAAGAATGGTCCCCCCTCCCACCGAAAACGAGTGTACTCTTTATTTCCGTCGTGCAGGATGTGGCATGTGGAAGGTGCATTGGAGGGAGCGACGTTTCACATGAAAGGTGCTAGCGATTATTACGTAGTGTGGCGGTGGTGGCGGTGGTGGCGGTAGGGTGTGGCGGTGCGTTGATTTGTCACAGCTGACTGTACTGATGTAGTTGTCATAGAAGTAGATTAAGTAGATATTCTGCTGTTGCTGTTGCTGTTGCTGTTTGCGGCTGCTGTTTGCGGCTGCTGTTTGCGGCTGCTGTCTGCGGTCTGCTGTCTGCGGTCTGCTGTCTGCTTGCTCTCCCTGCTCTCTGTCTCCCTGCTGTCTCCCTACTGTCTCCCTACTGTCTCCCTACTGTCCCTGTCTCTCTGCTGACTGTCTCTCTACTGTCTGTCTTCCTGCTGTCTCCCTGCTCTGTCTCCCCCTGTCTCCCTCTGTCTCTGTCTCTGTCCCCCCCCCCCCCCGCCCTACACTTCCTCCATCAGCTGCTCCCCCTCGTCCAGCAGGTTCGTCACCTTCTTGAGGTCCTGCACCAGGCTGCGGCCCAGGCCCACCAGCAGCAGCTTCTCCGCGTTGGCCGGGAGGCCGAGGTACGTGGGCGGCTCGCGCTCGGGCAGGCGCTGGATCCAGGCCATGCAGTCGGCCAGGGTGGTGCCGGAGGGCACGACGAGGGCGTCGGTGTCCGAGTCTGCGTCGGAGGCGGCACCAGCAGCGGCACTGGCCGCCCCGGCCCCAACCACGGCGCCGCCATCGGCTCCCTCGCCGCCCTCGCCGCCCTCGCCGCCCTCGGCCGCCCCCTCGGCCGCCCCCTCGGCCGCCCCCTCGGCCGCCCCCTCGGCCACGTCGGTCAGCAGCAGGCGGTGGCCAATGTCGTAGGCGGCCGGGGTGAGGACGCGGCGGACGAGGCGGGCCAGCAGGCGGAGGTCGCCGTCGTTGTCGATCTTGCCGCCGTAGGTCTCGGTGACGAGGTGGCGGATCATGGCCCAGGGGATGTTCTGGGGCGCAATGTTGGAGCGCTGGGCGGCGGCGGCGGCCAGCCAGGTGTCGACGACAAAGGCCGAGCACTCGTAGTCGCTGTCGTTGAACTCCCAGAAGCCCTGCCAGCCGAGCGCGGGCGCGTAGCGCAGGCGCTCCTGCACGACGGCGTGCAGGAACGAGAGCAGCAGGTAGAGGCGGGTGCGCTCGGCGGGCGGGCGGGCGCAGCGGGCGGCCAGCGACGCCAGCGAGTCCTTCATGTTGGCGCGCACGCCGGCGGGCTGCTCGTACAGCAGCACGCGCGACGCGCGCAGCAGGTTGACGGGGATGCGCGGGCTGGCCTCCATGGAGAGGAAGAGGCGGAAGTCGGCGTGCGGGTGCAGCGTCTCCATGCGCTTCTCCAGCGACTGCAGCCAGGTCGGGGCCAGGTGGACGTTCTTGACCAGGACCCAGGCGCCGGTCTGGGCGGCGCTGCTGACGGCCTTGTCGGCGCTGGCCAGGCCCTCGGCCGAGCCCATGGCGATGTGGGCGCAGCGGGCGCCGGTGCGGGCGGCCAGGCCGTCGACCTTGTAGGAGGCGTCGAAGCCGGGGCTGGACACGAGGGCCACGGGGCGCGTGGCGGGCACCTGGGCCACGGTGGCGCCGAGGTCCTCGACGATGTCGAAGAGGTCGTCGGCGGCAAAGACGAGGGCGGCGAAGCGCTCGGCCGCGGGCACGAAGCGGTCCAGCCGGAAGATCTTGACCATGAGGAGGGCGCGGAGGGCCTGGTTGTGTCGGTGGTTGGCCTCGTCGTGCCGGGTGTGGTCGTGCCGGGAGTGGTCGTTCCGGGTGTGGCCGTCTCGGGCCTGGCCGGCCCTGGCCTCACCCTCGACCCCCTCGGGCCCCTCGACCCCCTCGACCCCCTCGACCTCCTCGACCCCCTCCAGCGGCGGCACAAAGTTCTCGGCCAGCTCCTCGCCCAGGAAGCGCGCCCACTCGGCCTCGCCGACGCCGTCGATGCGGCCCTGCAGCGCGGGCAGGCGGCGGGCCAGGGCCAGGGCGTCCGCGCGGGCGGCCTCGTTGTCGTCGACGCCCGACACGTCGCGGCCGGGCACGCCGTCGTCGTCCAGCAGCACGTCGATCAGGCCGCGGTCCATGCTGTAGGGCGACGCCTGCACCAGCAGCATGGCCAGCGTGATGCGGTCCTTTTGCAGCAGGCCCAGGGCGGTGCGCTGGAAGGTGGTGACGAAGAGGTCGCGCACGATGGCGTCCCGGCGGGCGTTGTAGACGGCGTCGTCGGTGGCGGTCCCGGTCTCGCCGGCTGCTGCTCCTGCTGCTGCTGCTGCTGCTGCTGCTGCTCCTGCCCTCTCCAACACGGCGTGGAAAATGTCGAGGAAATAGTCCAGCGAGAACTGGTAAAAGTGGTGCAGGTAGTGCAGCTGCTCCAGCACGGCAAAGACGGCGCTGCACGAGCGGGCGACGACGGCGTACTGGCGGGTGACGGCGTCGACGTCGGCCAGCACGCCCTCGGTGCTGCGCATCTTGTCGGAGATGTCGGCGGCCTCGGTCTTGAGGGTCTCGAGGGTCTCGATCACGTGATCGTCGTCGAGGATGTTGCCGCGCGACGCGTTGAGCGCGGCCAGCAGGCGCTTCTCCAGCTGGCGCAGGTGCACCTTGAACTCGCCCTGCAGCCGGGTCAGGTTGGAGCGGCGCTCGTCGACGTCGGGCCGCTCGGCGCGCAGCACCTCGTTGAGCGCCTGGGTGCGCAGGCTGCTCTGGGTGACGGTGAAGTTGACCAGCGTCGTGCGGCTGCAGATGTCGGGCGCGAACGTGGCCGAGGGGTCGCGCGTGGCCAGGTACAGGCGGAAGGCCGGGCTGAAGTCGATCTGCTGGCGGCCCAGCTGGATCAGCACGCGGCCGCCGGTCTTCTGGTACTCCTTGTTGAGCACGTGGTTGAGCACGGGGTCGAGGTGCTCGGCGTCCTGGATCAGGATCGGGTTGCCGAAGCGCAGCGCGCTCTCGAGCTGCTTGGCAAAGGCGTCGTCGAGGAAGCTGGTCACGGTCAGGCGGCGGCCGCGGCACTCGCGCTGCAGGAACTCGGTCGCGCGGCCGGACGGGTCGATGATGAGCGGGTAGCGGTTGAAGCGCCGCAGGATGATGGCGTTCTCGGTGCAGAGGTCGTCGGCCGGCAGCGCGTTGGCCTGCCAGCCCAGGCGCTCGTCGGCCGTCGACAGGTACTCGGTCACGGGGTTGTGCGGCTTGGTGGCGATGCCGGAGAGGCGCAGGTGGCGCAGCCAGCCGTCGACCATGGCGCGGCGGAAGGTCTGGTCGTAGAGGCCGCCGTAGGCGAGGAAGGCGGCGGCGACGAGCACGTCGCCGACGAGCGTGCCGATCTGGGTCTCGAACGAGCGGCTGCCCTCCTCCCAGCGCACGCGCTCGGACGCGAGGCTGTCGAGCAGGCGCACGCTGCGGTCGACCTTGTGCTGGACGCGGGCCATCTCGGCCTTGATGGCCTGGGTCTCGCTGATCAGCGCGGCGTACTCGGTCTTGTACGTGGCGATGCTGGCCTCGAGCCCGCCGATGGTCTGCTCGACGGCGCGGGCCTGGGCGCGCGTCTGCAGGGCCTGGTCGGCCAGCGCGGCCACCTCCTCGCGCAGCGGGCCGACGCGGTCGAGGATCTCGCCGTAGCTGACCTGGGCCTCGACCCACTGCACCAGCGGCCCGCAGGCCTTGCTCGCGCGGTTGACGCGGTCAAAGGTGAACTCGGGGTTGGCCAGGAACTCGCCGCGCATCTTGAGGCGCAGCGCCTTGGTCATCATCTTCTCGTTGTTGAAGTTGATGATGCTGGCGATGAAGTCGTCGCGGCGGATGACCGACTGCACCGTCTTCCAGTCGCCGGCGCGGTGGCCCAGCAGCGTGCACACCGAGTCGAGGGCCAGCCGCACGCCGGCCGGCGGCGACGCCATGGCGCGCACCTCGGTCAGCTGCTGGCGCTTGATGTTGCTGACGCTGGCCTTGGCCGCCTCGACGGCCGGCTCGGCGCGCGCCAGGTCCTCCAGCACCGCGCGGCGCCGCGAGGCCACCTCGGCGTCCTGCACCTCGAGCGCGGCCTGGATCTCCAGCGAGGTGCTCTTGCGCTGCTCGGCCTCGCGCTGGTCGGCCACCATGCGCTGCAGCTTCTCGTTGGCCTCGGCGTCCTTGCGCTCCAGCTGCGCCTGCTTGGACGCCAGGCTGGCCCGCAGGTCGCGCACCTTGTCGACCGTGTCGCGCAGCTTCTCCAGCCCGACGTTGAGGTGGCGCTGCTGCTCCTCCAGGTCCTCGCGCTTCTCGCCGTACAGCCGCACGTACTGGGCCACAAAGTCGAGGAAGTGGCGCGGCGTCAGGAACGTCGTGCGGCCCTGCTGGCGCTGCAGCCGCGCGTTGACCGCGCGCAGCGAGTGGTGCACGTGCACCATGGCGTTGACCACGGCGCCGCGGTGCGACGCCGGCAGCGTGAGCCCGGCGTAGGCCACCGGGATCGTGTCCGGGGCCGCGAACTGCGCGCGGTCCAGGTCCACGGCGCCCGTCAGCTCGTGCGCCACCTGGAAGAGCGCCTGGTCCGACCAGTCGCCGAACCAGTTGAGCACGCAGCGGTTGAACAGCGCCGGGCTCGTGGCCGCGCGCGACGACAGCCCGGCGCCCTCGCCCTCGCCGGCCGGCGGGTTCATGGTGAAGACCACGTGCAGGTTCTTGACGATCTGGCCGGTGAACCACTTGTACAGCTCCTCCTGCGAGTCCAGGTGCAGGCCCTGGCGCTGGGCGCCCTCCTTGCAGGCCGTCATCAGCGCGGCCAGGTCGTCGCCCTCAAACAGCCCCGGCACCTCGGCGTTGGCCAGCAGCGTGTTCATGCGCTCCAGGAAGCCCGCGTCCAGCACGTTGGCCTCGTCCAGGATGAAGCACAGCCGCTCGCCCTTGCAGCCGCAGCGCCGCAGCACCTCGCGCAGGTCCTCGTCGAAGTCGGCGGCCGAGTAGCGGCCGTGCACCTTGATCTGGAACACCTGCAGCCCGTTCATCCAGGCCACGAAGCGCGACAGCGTCGTCTTGCCGCTGCCGCTGACGCCGATCAGGATCAGGTGCCCCTGCGGCTGGCGGAACACGCGGTCGATGCGCAGCACGTGCTCCAGCACGTCGTTGAACAGGATCAGCGGCACGTCCACCTCCTCCTCGCAGAACGTGCGCAGCCGCGCCTTGACGAACTCGCGCAGCTGCTCGCGGTCCACCGGCACGTAGTGCTTCGACAGCCAGTTGGAGAACAGGATCGGCCCGCCCAGCGCCCGCTCCTCGTCGATGTTGGGGAACAGCTCCAGCGCGATGCGCCGCACCGCCGCCGCCGTCCACCGCCGCTCGTCCTCGCCCACCAGCCGGTCCTGGAACAGCCGCAGCGCCTCGTGCGCCCAGATGCGCACCAGGCCCTCGACCGAGAGCGTCTCCAGCGGCCGCATCGCCTCGTACACGCCGCGCACCCAGCGCGTCAGCTCGCGCGGGCTGTAGACGTAGTGCGCCTGCGTCCGCGCCGTGAAGCGCTGCTGCGACTCGGCGTACAGCCGCACCATGGCCTGCGTCAGCGCCTCGGCGTAGCCGCGCAGCGTCGGGATGATCTTGAGCACCGCCGCGTTGAACGTGCCGTAGATCTGCCGCAGCGACTGCTCGCCCGGGTAGTCCACCATCATCAGCGGCGCGTGGCGCAGGAACCGCGCCCCCAGCGGCGTGCGCCCGGCGTCCGTCGGCGGGTTGCACGCGCCCACGAACTGGATGCGGTCCAGCGTGACCCACGCCTTGTCGGCCGCGCGCCAGAAGCCGTTGTGCTCCACCAGCTGCCGCAGAAACGCAATCGCCCGCTGCGTGCCGTAGCGGTCCGGCGCCGGCAGGTTGATCTCGTCGCAGAACACCACCAGCCAGCGGCCGATCTGCGTCGGCGACAGCATCACGCCGCTCAGCGTCTTCTTGTACTCGCAGTACTGCTCGAAGCTCTTGACCAGCAGGTCCGGCGTCGTCGCGCTCGAGAAGTTGAGCCCGACCACCTCCATGTTGGGCAGCTTGCGCAGCGCGCTGAACAGCGTCATCGTCTTGCCCGAGCCCGGCGGGCCGCACAGCAGCAGCGGCTTGTGCTCGGCCAGCCACGAGTACAGCACGTCCTCGTGCCGCACCGTGTCCAGCGTCGGGATCACCACGTCCGTCTGCGTGACCGAGTGCGTGTTGACCTCGACCGTCGGCACCTGGGCCAGCCACGGCGTCCACTCGGCCCGGGGGAGGGAGACGTCGTAGTCGATGATGGAGGGGGAGGAGGAAGACGACGAGGAGGACGCGTCGCCTGTCGGGGGAAACCCCCCCCCCACCCCCCCCCCAAACCCGGCCAGCCCCACCAGCATGTCGCCAAAGGCCTTGCGGTCCGCCAGCGGACAGTCGCCCGTCAGCGCCCACACCAGCGCCAGCAGCAGCTTCTTGGACAGGTACGCCTCGACCTGCTCGGGCTCCAGCGGGAAGTCGGCGTGCTGGGCGTTGTGCTCGATCAGGTTGCGCACGGCCTTGTTGAGCAGCGAGAAGAGCGTGTTCAGGGCGCGCGCGGCCGTGAAGGCCATGATGTGGCGGAAGGCGGCGGCCCGCGCCAGCGCCTCCAGCACGAAGCCGTCCGTGGTCAGGTACGTGCGCAGCAGCGCGGCCGCGGCCGCCTGCACGGCCAGCGCGCGCGCGGCGCTCTGCCCCGTCGCCACCACCGCGTCCTCGTCCAGGTCCTCAAAGGCCACCGCGGCCAGCCGCCCCAGGTAGTTGTCCACCACCATGGCCGGCGTCACCGTGTCCTCGCTGAACCAGACCATGCCGCAGCGCGACACCGTCGCCAGCGTGGCGTAGCGCAGGTTCTCGACCTCGAACAGGATGCGCACGTTGGCCGGCAGGCTCAGCCGCTCGCCGTTGGGCAGCGTCAGCAGCCGGTTGTCGTCCAGCACGCTGTTGAGGTTCTCGACCCACTCCGGGTCCACGTCGCCGTCGAACACGATCCAGTGCCGCCGGCCGTCCTCGCCGCGCAGGTTGTCGACGATCTTGCGCAGGATGCTCGTGAACAGCCCGTCCGTCCACTCGCGCGTCGTCGCGTCCAGGTGGCCGTACAGCGCCTCCTTGGCCATGACCTTGGAGTCGATCACGTGACACACCCCCTCCACCTGCTCCACCTGCTGCAGCGCCTCCAGCAGCAGCCGCCACGCCGCCGACTTGCCCGAGCCGGCGCCGCCCACCATCATCACGCCGTGGTGCATGTGCTGGATCTGGTACAGCTGCAGCACCTTGGTCAGCCACGTGTCCGTGACGACCAGCTGCCGCTCGCCGGCCAGCCGCCGCACCGCCGCCTCGAGCGCCGCCAGGTTGGCCGGCACGTAGCGCACGCCGGGGAAGCAGCGCGCCTCGATGTCTGCCATGACGGCCACGTCGGCCTTGATCAGCTTGGGCGCGATGGTCTCGCGGATGCTCTGCACGATGATCTCGGGCTCGACGTCGTCGTCGGCGGCGGGCACCACCACCTGCCCTCCTCCCGTCACCTGCCCTCCGCCCGTCAGCCGCGCCCGCTTCAACCCCCCCGAGCTGACCAGGACGCTCTTCAGCGCCCGCAGCCCAAAGTCGTAGTGCGCCTGCCGCGACAGCCCGGCCGCGCACTGGTCGAAGAACGGCACGGTCTGCCGCGACAGCGCCTTGGCCTGGCCGAAGCCCTGCGAGTACAGCATCACCTCGGCGATCAGCTCCTTGTCCGGCCTGGACATGGCCACGCTGCGGAACAGCTTCTTCAGGTTGTCCGGCAGGTTCGACCGCCCCGCGTAGCCCGGGTTCATGGTGATGAAGATGCCCGTGTTGGCGTTGACGCGCAGCTGGCGGCCGACCAGCTCGATCTGCGCCTTGTCGTCGGCCGCGCCCTGCCGCAGCCCCAGCTGGATGTTCTGGATCTGCTGCGACACCGCCGACAGGATGCGCTCCTCCAGCCGGTTGAACTCGTCGAAGCAGCCCCAGGCGCCGACCTGGCAGATGCCCAGGAAGATGCGCCCCATGGCCTGGAAGTCGAACGTGTCGTCGCAGCAGAACACCAGCGTGAAGCGGCCCAGCTCCACGCCCAGCGCCTTGACCGACTCCGTCTTGCCCGTGCCCGCCGGCCCGTACGGCGACCCGCCCAGCTGCTGGCACAGCGCCTGCGTCAGCGTCAGGAAGCAGCGGTCGGTCAGCGGCGTGCGCACCAGCCGGTCCGGCACCCCCAGGTACTCGAACCCGTACTGCAGCGCCGCGTTGGCCATGCGGATGCTCAGCCGCTGCAGCGCGTCGCCGCCCTCGGCCGCGTACACGTAGCGCATCTGCAGCAGCCAGAGGTGGTGCGTCGGCGCGTCCGCCCGCGCCTCGACCAGCTGCTCGATCACGTCGCGCTGGTGCACGCACTCCGTGATGAGCTGCTCGCACTTCTTGCGCGTCAGCACGTCCAGGTCGCCCAGCACCATGGCCGCCAGCATCCGCAGCACCTGCACCTCGCGGTCGTAGAGTGCCCGCAGCGCGTCGGCAGCGCTCAGACCCGCGCCCTGGCTGCCCTGGCCGCCCTGGCTGCTTCCCCCCCCAAGCGCCCCGTCCACCGCCGTCGTCCACACCACCTGCGTCGCCAGCACCACGATCTGGCTCGGGAACCCCCCCAGGAAGGCCCCCAGCGCGGCCGCGTCCACCGTCGCCGCCCCGACGAACACCGGCCCGTACGCCGCCACCGCCTCCGCCAGCAGCTCCGCCAGCGTCGCCTTCATGCCGCCCTCCAGCAGCGCCAGCCAGTCGTTGATGCGCGGCGTCTTTGCCAGCGAGATCGGCCGCTTCAGCCGCACCGCCTCGCCCTCCTTGGACGTGAAGCCCGTGATGACCGTCTCCGCGCCGTCGTCGCCGCCGCCGCTGCCGCCGCCGCCGCCGCCGCCGCCGCTGCCCTCCAGCTCCAGCCCCGCCAGCCCCGCAAACATCTTCTTAAAGTGCTTCGCGATGCGCATCGTGTCGTTGCTGTTGCCGATCATCTCCAGCAGGTCCTCGTCGCCCACAAAGTAGAAGCGCGGAAACGACACGCGCTCCCGCTCCAGGTACTCGCCCAGCGCCTTCTGGATCTTGTTCAGCAGCTCCGCCAGCCGCTCCAGCGACTTCTGCACGTTGGGGATGTTCAGCACGTCCAGCACGAACGGCTGCTTGTACATCTTCTTCATCACGGCCGAGAACTCGCTGTTGATGTTCTGGAACCGCGACGACTCGATCGGCAGCAGGTGCTTGATGTCCGCGTTGCCCGTGAACACGCCCTCCAGGTACACCCACTGCCGCTGCACGTCGATCCACACGTCGAACAGCACGTGCACGCGGTTCAGCTTGTCCTCCCAGCCCGCCGCCTCCTCCTCAAACTCCTTGTAGTACGGCGAGTGCCGCATCGCCTGCAGCGAGTTGAGGTTCTCGCCGCACTGCGCAAACAGCTCGTCCCACCCGCGGATCAGCCGGCACTTGTTCTGGTAGTTGACCAGCTCCAGCCCGTAGCCCGTCCACGTCTCGCGCACCTGCTTCAGGAACTCCTCCAGCGCCATCTCGCCCTGCGCCTGCGCCACAATGTCCCGCACCGCCGCCTCCGTCGCCACCAGGTCCAGGTCCCACACGTCGCCCAGCGTCATCGCCACCGGCGAGTAGCGCCGCCCCGGCCGCAGCTGCCGGTAGATGCGCGTCCAGTGCCGGTCGCGCACCGCCTCCGACTTGAGCTCGCCCAGCAGCGGGTTCACCCGCACGAGCGTCTTGAGCGTCGTCTGCATGTGCTCAAACGCCGCGTACTGCCGCATCCGGCTCGGCATGTCGCGCGTCATCTTCAGCAGCCCGTCCATGGCCGCCCGCACCTTGCGCGGCTGCACGCTGGTCCACAGCATCTCGCGCTGCTCGCCCACGCTCCGCCAGATCAGCGACAGCGACGCCCACACCGACTGGAAGTCCCGCACCTCCTCCAGGATCGCCCCCAGCGCCGTCTCCGCCGTCTCCGCCCCCGTCGTCCCCAGCGTCCCCATCGTCCCCGTCGTCCCCGTCGTCCCCGTCGTCCCCGTCGTCCCCGTCGTCCCCGTCGTCCCCCCCAGGTCCAGCGCCTCCTTCGCCCGCGCCACCATCGCCGCCTCGTCCTGCAGCCGCGTGATCCGCCCCTCGAACCCCGCCAGCGTCGCCGTCGCCGCCTCCGGCGCGATCGTCCCCGCCACCGGCTTCGCCTCCTCCCACTGCGCCGCCACCTCCCCGATCTTGGCCGCCACGATCCCGTCCTCCGCCAGGATCTTCGCCCGCAGCGCCTCCGTCTGGTCCTGCACGATCTTCGCCTTGCGCCCCAGCAGCTCCGTCAGCGCGTTCCACTCGTGGTCCACCTGCTGCGCGTGCAGCCAGTCGTGCGCGAACTGGTACCGCTGCCGCACCAGCGTCGACTCGCCCTGCCGGAACGTCTCCATCTCCGGCGCCCACACCTTGACGTGCCGCCGGCACGCCTGCACGATCGTGATGAACTGCACCGCGTGCGCCGTCGAGCCCACCTCCAGGCTCAGCGTCTCCAGGTCCGTCCGCGCCCGCTCGATCGCCGCGTACACCTCGCGCATCCGCCCGCCCAGCCGCCCCGCAAACCGCAGCAGGATGTCGTGCTGCCACTGGTCGTACTTGGCGTTGACCTTGGTCTGCACCTGGTCGTAGTCGATCGTCACGTGCCCAAACGCCCGGCTGACCTCCGTCGTGTCGAACGTCTGCCGCGTCTTGCGGATCTCCTGCAGCAGCTGCAGCCACCGCCCCAGCTGGTCGCCCAGCAGCGCGTACACCTGCTCCGACGGCAGGTCCCACAGCGACTGGAACCGCAGCCACTCGTCCACGTACGCCCCCACCGCCCGCAGCTTCGCCTCCACCGCCGTCTGCGCCCGCAGCAGCACCGCCGTGCACGACGCCGGCAGCTCCGTGAACCGCGCGTCCTCCACCACCGTCGTGCCCAGCCGCATCTCGTAGCTCGTCGCCTTGATCTTGCGCAGGTTGCACGCCACCCCCAGCCACTCGTGCAGCCGCAGGTACCACGACGCCCGCGCAAACTCCAGCGGCGGGTCCAGGTAGATCAGCTGGTTGCGCATCGTCACCTCGTGCACCAGCGGCTGCATCGTCGGCACGTCGCTGGCCGTTGCCGCCGCCGCCTCGCCTGTCGCTGTCGCTGTTGCCGGCCTGCGCCGCTCCTCCTCGCCGCCGAACCCCTGCCCGAACGCCGACCTGCTCTTGCTCACCTCCGCCAAAGCCCCCCCCCCCCCGGCCTCGTCGTCGTCCTCAAACGCCTCGATCCACGCCACGATCGCCCGCCGCAGCCGCGTCAGCAGCGTCGCCTTGATCTGCCCGTTCATGTCCGCCACCCACCGCCCCAGGTTCGCGTACTGCTGCAGGTTCAGCTGGTCCACCGCCTCCTGGATCGCCCCCAGCCGCGCCTCAAACGCCTCCGCCGCGTACGCGCACGTCGCCAGCTCCCGCAGCGACCGCTGGATCGTCGCGTGGTACGTCGCCAGCGTCGCCGTCTTCGTCTGCAGCTGCGACACCGCCGCCGCCATCTCCCGCACAAACAGCACGTGCCGGCTCTCCCCGCCCTTCAGCCGCTCCATCGCCCCCCCCCCACCGCCGCCGCCGCCGCCGCCGCCACCGCCGATGCCGCCGATGCCGCCGCCCACGCCGCCTCCCGGCATGTGCGGCAGCCCGCGCAGGTGCACCTCGTAGCTGTTCACAAACGACTCCCACCGCAGCGGCACCCCCTTCGCCACCAGCCCGTACACGTCGTTGCGGTGCCCGTTCAGCAGCATCGACACCGCCGGCATCGCGTCGATCGCCCGCAGCGTCTGCCCAAACGTCCGCACGCTCTCCATCAGGCTGACCGCGTACGGGTACACCCGCTTCGCGTCCTTGGCCACCGTCGTCACCGCGTGCGGCACCGAGTAGTTGAGCCAGATCAGGTTGCGCGTCTCCTTGAAGAGCGCAATCACCTGCGGATCAAAGTTGACCCCCAGCTCCAGCCTGTTGCCCGCCGCCCGCACCCGCCTGATGCTGAACAGCCGCCCCGCGATCGACACCTCCCGCCGCATCGTCTCCCGCGCCCACGCCTCGAAGATCGGCACCGTCTTGAGCTTGTTGCGGAACTGCACGCTCTCGTTCTGCAGCTTCTGGCCCTCCGCGTGCAGCGCCCACTCCGCCCCCAGCACGTCCTCCACCTTCTTCATGTAGTTGTCCAGCTGCCGCTCGATCTGCCGCGCCCAGATGATCGCCCCCGACACCGGCGGCAGGTCGTGCAGCGTCGCCATCGCGTGCGCCTCCGAGTGCCCGTACTGCTGCTTGAACCGCTCGTGCAGCCCCGCGATCGCCTGCTTGACGTTGTCGATCAGCTGCGTCTGGTACTCCGCGATCGCGCCCCGGATCTTCGGCCGCACAAACAGCGCGTTGAACTTGGAGAACACCCTGAACATCTCGTTGGCGTTCCTGGCCGTCGCCAGCCGGTCGCGCAGCCGCGCGATGATCGAGTTCTCCACCCGCGCCGTCCGCTCGTTGTACGCGTTCTCCGCCCGCGCCCACTTGGCCGTGCCCTCGCCCGTCACGTCCAGCAGGTCCACGTTGCGCAGCGCCTCCCACGCCTGCCGCACCTCCTCCACCGCGTCCATGTCGCCCGTCTCGTCCAACGCGACGCCGGTGCCGCCGCCGGTGCCGCCGCCGCCGGTCCCGCTGCCGGCCTTGGCACCGCTGCCCTCCGCGCCGTCGCCGTCGCCGCCGCCGCCACCACCACCACCACCACCACCCGCCGCGTTGGCCGCCGTCGGGCCCAGCACCGTCACGATCGTCCGCTGCAGCTGCTCGTGGTTCTCGCGGAACGTCTGGATATACTTGAGCCGTGCCTGCAGCTGCGCGTGGCGCGGGTTGATCTTGATCGGTATGAACTTGTCGTTGCGCCGCCGCGTCACCTCGCGCGCAACATTGGTAAACTCCTTGACGTTGTCGTCCCACGCCCGGAAGATGTCGTTGGTCGCGCTCATCACCCGGTTGAACTCGGCATAGTCCAGGTCCACCAGCTCCGTGCCCGGCAGCAGCCGGTGCATCGTGTCGTCCACGTCGCTCGAGATCGACTC
Organism: Grosmannia serpens; assembly: GCA_029299595.1. Lineage (NCBI taxonomy): Eukaryota > Fungi > Ascomycota > Sordariomycetes > Ophiostomatales > Ophiostomataceae > Grosmannia > Grosmannia serpens. The sequence goes on from JANSMH010000116.1 coordinate 61,475, forward strand.
GACCAGCGCCAGCGCCCGCCGGATGGGATACGGGCAGATCCGCAGCTTCTTGTTGAGGTGGCTGAAGATCTGCATGATCGAGTCCTCCACCTTGGCCAGCCCCGTTGCCGAGAGCAGCTCGTCCAGGGGGAAGTCCCGCATCAGCTGGTTGTACTTCTGCACCCGCTCCATGGCCTCCTTGAGCCCCGTGTCCGCCACAAAGCTGACCGTCGCCTGGAAGCGCTTGGCGTGCTTGAGGATGTCCAGCGTCAGCGACACCCCGTCGCCGCGCAGCTGCGCCTCGATGCGCTCCAGCGCCGACTCCATCGACAGCCAGTAGTTGATCTCCTGGTTGGCCGTGCCCGTCGTCGGGTCCTGCGTCATCTTGGTCACCACCTGGATCGACTTGATCCACGTGTTGACCGTGGCCTGCAGGCTGTTGAGGAGCGCCGTGTCCTGCGTGACCCCCGGCGGCAGCTGGTCGAACGACGGCCGCGTGCCGTGGCCGCCGGCCTCGTCCAGCGCGTTCTGCACGATGGGCGGGAACGGCAGGACCACCTCCGGGATCTCCACGTTCTGCTGCAGGTGGGCCAGGCTGAGCTCCAGCTCCGTCCACCGCTTTTTCGTGACCGGCACGCCCGTCTTGGCCTCCAGGTCGGCCCGTCCGCGGCTGGTGCCGTTGGCCGCCGCCGAGCCCGCCGCCGGCTTCGTGCTCGCGTCAAAGTACGGCGCGAGGCCGTTGTGCAGGTACAGCTGCAGGATCTCAAACGGCGACGTCGAGAGGCCCTGCTCGCCCGCCGTCGCCGTCAGATACGCGGGGCCCGGGAGGTTGAGCATCTGCACCTGCGACGTGATCGGCACGTTCGGATCCAGCGGCTGCGGCCGTTTGAGCAGCACCAGAAACGCCACCGTCGTCGTCTCCGCCGACAGGTCCGGCGCGAGCGTGAACACGTGCTGGGGGCCCGACGGCCCGCCCTTCGCGTCGTCTATCCGCGCCGGGACCACGTCTTTCTGGATGTAGAGCGAGACCACCTGGGGCTCGTGGGCGAAGCGGGAGCACCGCTGCACCGTGTCGGCATATCGCAGCTTCGACAGCAGGCTGCCCGGGGCCTCCAGCTCGTCGCGGGTGGCACCGAGAGCGGCCTCGAGAACGGCCGTGAGATGCTCGATGACGCGAGCCGGGTCCACATAAGAAGGGGATGTTGCAGTGGCGGCGGTGCCGGCTGGGGACACGCCTCCGCTGGATGAGCCGATCCCGTTGAGGCCGGCGCTGCCGGCCACGGAAGATGGAGCGACTATCTCCATGATCGTAGTCGGGAATCGGCGTTGTTCGGGGTTGGCGGCAAGACTGAAGACTCTATTTCTTCATGCGGCAGGGAACATTGTAGAGCGGATAGGGGTATCAGAAAATCGGTCAGAGAGAGAGAGAGAGAGAGAGAGAGAGAGAGAGGCTTGTGTCGTGTAGTGAAGCGGGATGGCAGGTGCCGAGCAGGTGCCGGAAATACAGGGCCAACAAGGGAAGGCGAAGAGGAACAGGGCTGCTGTGTCAAGGAAGTCGTAGAAGACGAAACGCGCTGTTGGCAAGAGAGTTGTCTATGTTGTTGGGCGTTGAATCGTGCGCGGCTTCGGAAGATCGGAGAATAGGCAATGACGGAAAAGCAGAGGCGAAATGGCAGAAAAAGAGCAGACAGTGCGTTTCGCTTCTGTCTCTTTTCCACAGGTGCCTCTTTTCGTCGTATCTTTCCTCGGCCAGTTTCGTGGTGCGTTGTTCCAGAATGCGAGGGGACGAGGGACGGGAAAATGAAAGGACGCGATCAAACGGTGACTACCCCCCTGTCGCGTTGGCACTGTGTCAGGAGGCACAGGGCACCGATAGGGAGGTCCCGCAGAACGGTGCGCGCCTGTGATTGGACAGCTCCCGCTTGTTCCTAGATCCCTCCTCACAAGCCACAGTTGCATATTGCAGTCAACAAGTCGGTAAGATGCATAGCTCGGATGATGGGCGTCCGCCTCTCACATAGCGCCCGACGTCTGCTACAAGAAAACCGCCTCGTACGACGTACAGGCACTCTTTCGAGAGAGTTATATCTTACCATGCCGGCCCTGCTTCGGTGGCCATCCGTCGCTGAAGATACCCGCCATGGCATCCCGCCATCCAACACTAGACGCTAGCGCCTGTCTGCGGCGTGGCCCGCTAGCATAACCTTTCACTCTGTATGCTCGTAGCCATCGGAGCAATCTTTCTTCTGACGAGCCAAATAATTGATGCACCACTGTTCACTATCGCCTTGCCAGACTCTTCCAGCTGCCCGTGACATCATTGCCTATGGAGAGCTGGGCTCATATGCGTGCTATTGGGATAGCCTAGACGGCCAATATCTAAACCAGTCACCAATCCCTCTTACTGTCCCATCACACCAACTCCGGTTGTAGATCTATCATGATAACCAAGACGACAGACTCGCACACGCTTGTCAGACAAACAACCTCGTAAAACTCATTCTCTTTCCCTCTCCACACTTTGCGACATGGAACCGGGTCGCAAGAAGCAATTGATGCCAAAACCTAACCAAAACTTGGCCCCCAACAAAAAAAAAAAAAAAAAAAAAACAGGACTTCATACCGGATGCTGTCCCACAGACGCCAGCCAGTTTTCTCGTCATATAGAAGCGTAGACTAGAAGAGAAAAGATCACACCATGCAATCATAACAGCCCAGCACGCTTCCTCCCACCCGTCCTCGTTTATGATTTCCCCCCCCCCGTCGTTCGCGGTGAGCTTGGGAACATTAGCAATAGAGCGCAGTGATTCCGAACAGCTTTATATTATCACCATGCAGCATCACCGATGCCAACTTGGAACATGGACCGATGCAGGCACGGCCCTGATGTGCGCCGTGAAGTCTCGTTAGGCTGCTGTATTGGTGGCTTCGCTACCTCCCTCGTTGGTGTCCGACAGCCTCTCGCGTTGCAAGATGACCCTTTGGTTGCAGATGTCAATAAACATTTCGAACCGCTGGATGACCCGGTCCTTCTCTTGCAGCTTCTGCTTGAGCTCGTCAATCTCCTTCTGCTTTTCCTCCGAGATCTTGGTCAGGTCCTCGCGCGCCCTGGCCAGCTCGCGGCGGAGATCGGCCCGGATGCGCTCCTCCGCCGTCGGCTGCGGCTTGCTGTAGATGGCCGGCCGGTTCTCGGCAATGCCCGACGCCACCTTCTGCGGATTCCGCGTGATGGCCGCGCGGGCATTGTAAATGTCGCGCGGGAGCAGCGGAACGTGCGGGTTCTCGGTCTGCAAGATCTCGAGCGTTTGACTCACGCCGACACCTGTGAACGCGTTAGAACAACTGGTGTTCTTTTCATGTCCTTGGCTCGGAGGGGTCAGGCACGCACCGTCGTCCTTCAGAGCCTTCACGGCTGCCACCATCCGGCTGTCCAACTTCCGCGCTGCAGGATGTAGCACCGGGCTTTCGCTGGGTCCATGATTGTGCTGCAGGTGCTGGGTGTCTGGCCGGTAGCGCACCGTCCATTGTGTCCGCTGCTCGATGGCAA
>JANSMH010000116.1:67500-75546 GCA_029299595.1 Grosmannia serpens
AGGAAAAGACGCGAACCAGTGGCCCTACCACGCGTCGCCTTTGCTGTTGGCGGGATCCGTCGCACAGGCTGAGTCAGAGGGCAAACGGCGCACTGTGCAATGTCTGCGAAGGAGAGATACGAGAGGGCGAACGATACGGCACAGAAGTCCATGTCGAGTCGCCCTTCTCCACGGCCGCGCCACCTCTCTGCCCACTACGACAACGGCGTATTCTTTCCATTCCACCAGTGTCTTCTGCGAGGAAGCCAGAAGGCGCAAATGGCATGCAGCCGGGCGCGTTCCCTTGCGGGGAAATTGGTGCTGTCATTTTTGGCCCCGAGCAGATCAACAAAACGTCTGACCAGGAAAAAGCTCAGACGCGCAGATACATAGTACGAGTCCTGGTCATGGAGCAGCGATTCCAGTTGCATTCTGCCCTCTCTAGGCTGCTGCGCTAGCGCACGCGGGTAGGAGGCGAAAGAAGAAACTAGAGCACCAAAGGCCGCCGAAGACAAAAAAGAAAGAAAAAAGTAGAACAATCGGCGTCGGGCCAGGAGACCAGGGAGAGGCCAGAAGGCCAGACATGAGCGAATGCCTTCCGTGGCAGCGTGGACAACAAGACATTCAGCCCCCCCCCCCCCCCCTCCGGGCCTGCTCAACCGCAACTTCATGCAAGATACGAGTACGGAGTACGCATAAGTCGGTAAGATACAATTTCAGCAGGTCGAGGGAGTGCTCCACGCAGCGCAGCGCATCCACCGCATCCACCACATCCACTGCTTCTTCGGGACCCGCCGGCTGTCTGCTGACAGCACCAGGCCAATTTGTAGTTGGCGAGCTGACCTCTGCCCCGGGAACGAATCAGGACCCAGACCCGGCCTCTGCTGCCTCTACGTGTCTTTGATGTTCAGCAAGCCGCCTCGGATCCACCTCCCCTGGTCAGCGACGTGTTTACCGTTCAGCGGAACACGCGTAGCGACGCCTTGCGAATCGCTTTGTTGGGCCACTTCCTCTGCACGAGCAGACCTCTCCGTTTCCCGGCTTTTCCTCCCTCTCACAGTCGTGCCGCTTTTCCGTCACACCTCTGCACGGGATCATCGCTCCCAACAGTAACCGCTCGGCATGGGCTTTCCTCTTTCAGCTATCCGCCGTGGTGCTAAGTTGCTCATGCACAGACCCTCCATTCGAATAGACTAAGCCTGGCACTGAACTATCAGGTATGATGGGTATCGTAAGACCACCGGCCGCGATGCTCGTCCTACGGAGTATGGGTGCTGCCTGTTCCTAGCCGTGTCAAATGTCGTACATGCCACACGGCTGTATCGACACCGTTCCTGTCCCAGCCCGGCCACGGCTCAGCTGTCGTAATGGCCCGCCCGCGGATGCTTATCAACCGCCCAGCTGCCAAAATCCAGCTTTGTGAGCAGCCGTTCGAGGCCGCCGATTCGCCGCGGCACGTACGCCCCAGCTGCCCGCAGGCCCAGTCCGGATCCGTCTGTCCCGGGATCTGCGTCCAGCGGGTCGTCATCTCCGCCGTAGTCGTCGTCGTCGTCGTCGGTGTCGTCATCGTCCTCGCCGTTTAGCTCCCGCAGCACTACCACCGCTGCCGCCACGCCCTGTCGCACGTCCAGCTCTGCCGTCGCCAGTGCGTCGACCACGTCGTTCTGCTCGCGGTCGAGATCCACAAACGCGTCCACCACGCCGGCGTCGGCCTCCAGGTCCAGCGCCGCCCACAGCGCCTGCAGCCGCTGCACCAGCGCCACAAGCTGGTCCATGGCCACCAGCAGCACGTACAGCGCATCCGTCCAGGCGTCGTGGTCGAGCAGCAGCCCTCGCACCAGTCTCCGAAGATACCGTCGGTGAGCCGTGGCCAGCGTCTGTGGGTCGCGCGAGGTGGCCGCCGTGTCTTCCTGCTTGTGCGCGCCAGCCGGCGTCATCGGCCGACTCTCTGCCAGACCCTCGGCCAGCCAGACGTCCGCATCCTCGTCGTCCTCGTCGTCCTCGTCGTCCTCGTCGTCCTCGTCGTCCTCGTCGTCCCCGCCACCCTCGCCGTCCCCATCTGCACCAGAGCCATCTCCCTGGTTGTCAGCACGGCTCCTTCCGCCGTCGGTGCGGCAGTCTCGGTGCTCTCCCCGCGGCGCATCCTTTCCCACCGTCAGCCACTGCTGGAAGCCCTCCCACAGCTCCACCACCACCTCCGCCTGCAGGTAGCCCTCCATCTCGGACAGGAAGAAGACGGCCGCACTGCTGGTCGCCCACATGCTGCGCAGCGCGTTCGCCCGCGTCGTATAGCGCTCGCGAAGCATCCGCACGTGTGCGAGATTGCTGCTGCTGCTGGGACCTCCATATGGCGGCCCCGGGGGCGGTGGGTGGTGTCGCCTCAGCGACGAGAGCTTCCACAGGCCGGTCAGTCGGATGTGTGCGCGACGGATAGACAGCAGGTAGGCGTGGATGGCGGCATAGGTCTGGAGATCGGCGGGACTGAGGACGAGGTCCAACGGGTATGGCACCTGCAGCGTCAGCGTGACGGGGACCGAGAACAGCAGGTTCCGGAAAGGCGTGGATGCAATGACCGGTATGCGCTGCTGCGGCGTGGATGCCCTCCCGTCGGACGACGTGGGCCGGTGGATCGACAGGCGCAACGTCTCGCGTGCAAGCTCCAGTCCCTCGTCCTCGTCCTCCTCGTCGTTGGCGTTTGCATTCCGCCCCCCGGCCTGCAGGGCTCCCAGCGTTGCCCACGTGCGCGACAGCACGGCCGCCACCTCTCCGTCCTTGACCATGACCGCATTCATGCCGCGCAGGCCGCTGGCCGTCTTCGCGTTGGACACCAGGTGGCCCACCTGCTGCCAGCGGCTGCGCATGGCCGCGTCGGCCTGCTCGACCAGCGCCATGGCAAACTCGCCGCGGCCGAGCAGGAAAAAGTCGCGAAGCAGCTGCAGCATCTCGACCACCTTGGCCGGCGGCAACAGCCGGTGGAGGGCGGTGCGCGACAGCACGGCGCGGATGCGCGCAATGACACGGGCAAACGTGGCGCCGTCCAGCGGATATGTCAGCCTCGCCAGCTCCTGCAGCTGGCTGGAGAGGTGGTAGTCCTGGAAGCTGCTCAGATCCATGTCAACGGCGGCTGTGCTGCCACCGAGCTGCTTGGCTCTGTGGTCGAGCGTGTGCTGACCGGCTGCCCCGTGTATGTGGACGAGCGCCCGGCCGATAGAGAGCATGGAAGCGGCGGCTGACGGCGTTACAAACGACGGCAGGAGCTTCGGCACGCAGATGTACTCCCCTGCTGCGTATGGCGTCTCGGCCGCAGCGCCCTGCTGCTGCACAAAAAAGTCGTCGCCGCCAAAGCTGGGCAGCCGTCCGTACAGGATCCAGGCCGACACCTGCTTGAGCCAGGCCATCTCGGCCACGCGCACGAGGCTGCGCGCCGTAGCCTCGATGTCCTCGTAGCCCGTCTGGAGCTCTCCGCACAAATAGTCGATCAGCTTCGCACCAGACGGTAGCGGGTGGTCAGAGGCCGGATGTCCTCCCCCTCCCTCCGCAACGGGAAGGATGAACAGGGCCAGTTCCCACAGCCAGTTGAGCCGCCGCGGCCAGTCGGAAAATGCCGTGGCCACGGCCGTCAGCGGCACGATGTCGTAGGCCCCAACAAGGACAGGGTCGCGCCGCAGAACGGTGGCCTCGATGGACAGCACGGCCTGTTGGAAGGCGGCAAGGTGTACAGACTCGATGGCGGCGCCGACGGCGCGGCACGCCACAGACGGGTGCTGTGCCACAATGCGGGCGGACTGCGCGCGCAGGCGGACATGCAGGTCGCTCAGACGGCTGAGGTCGCCGAGAAGGGCGCGCTCTGGCGGAGTGAGGGTTGTGGAGAGGGTGGGTGCCGAGCCGGCAGGGGCGTGGTCGGGCCGGAGCAGCGGCGACCGGTGGCCCGACAGGGACAGGAGGATTTCGTGCAGCATGGCGAGGGGCTGAGAGTCAGAAAATCAGCTGGAGAGGCAACGCGGTAGGAACAGGTCTTACACAGGCTCTCGCCGAAACCAGTCCTCGACGTCGTGGACAACCAGGATCAGACAGCCGACAAGTTCAAGACGGCACATGAAGACGCAGCTGCCGTGCTTTCCGTTGTGTGTGTGGCACGCCGCTACCAGGATTTTCCCTCGGACGGACGCAGAGGAGCGCCACCGGTGGCCGGTCTGAATCGAGCAGATGTGTGGATTAGATTGGACGTGAGATGCAGACGTTGACGTCGAGGGAAGTCACGGGAACAGGAATGGAGGAGGGTCCTCGACGCGTCTTTTAGCGGGTGGCTCTTGCATTTAGCGCCGTCGACTGCTGTGCCCCCCCCCCTAATTAGTAAGATAAGATACATAAGATAAATATACTGATCATTTCTTCATGCTGTAGAGCTATAGGATGCAGAATACACAAAAGCTCATCTTTTTACGATTGCAAGATACATTATTCAATCCCTGCCGACTGCTCGCGCATATACAAGCCCTCAACGTCCCCGGTATGGATTGTTGTCGGAAAAGTTCGCCGTCGCACGACCGTCGGGGCGTTCCCTTATGCTGCCGCTGACACTGACGCTGCTGCTGCGGCTGCTGCTGGGAACCGTCCGGGTCGAATCATGGGTCCCCGGCACGGCCGTCACTCCGCCTCCTTCGGCGCCGCTGCCCACAATCAGGTCGCCGCCTCCAGGCACGTGGCCCACCACCATGCCTTTGGCCACGCTCTTGAGGATGGCCCGGCGCGAGACGCCTGTCACGTCGATGTAGACCAGCCCGACGTTCTTGATGCCGGTGCTCAAGTGTCGGGTCACCTCGCCCGCCTCCGGGCCCCATTTGTGCGCGGCCACCGTCGTCGCAGCCACCGACGAGGAGTCCAGCAGCTGTCGTCCAGCCTGCTCGATGCCGTCGGCGACCGTCGAGAAGGCCATCAGGCTCTTGTTGAGCAGGCCCGGCTTGAAGCTGTCCACATACTCGCCGTCTGGTCCGTAGCCCGCGGCCGAAGACCCGCGGCTCTTGCCGCGGAGGCCGGTGACGACGCTGCTCCTGGAGCTGCTGCTGCCGTCGCCATCCCTGGCCGTTTTGTGTCCCGCCAGTGACGCGCCCAGGTTCTGTGCCACCTTGCCCACCTGGCCGACGGCCTTGGCCGAGAGGCTGGCGGCCCCGGACGACAGCGTGTTGATGCGGCGGATGTGCTCGTGTGTGGTCGGCCGAAAGGTGATGGGCTTGTTGACCGGCGCGGCCTTGCGCGCAAAGCTGTCGGCCTGCGCCTGCAGAGCCTTGGACACCGCCTCGGACGTGGCAACGATGAGCCGCGACGCGGCCGCTGCGTTGGACACCAAGAACGACTTCTTGTAGGCCGGGTGCAGTGCTTCCACATCCTCGCGGGATACCGGCGCCACCGAGATGCTGGGGACGGCGTCGGTCGGCAGTGTGATCTCCACCGGTTCTGTGCTGTCAGCAACAGCCACGGACAAACAACAGCAAAAAAAAAAAAAAAAAGAGCGGGAGAGAGCGCGGAGACAAACCTTTGGAACCAGGCGTCAGTGCTTTATCTTCTATCACCTGGAAGCCCTCGCCGAGCTCGCCGATGACGCTGCCGTCCTCCTCGTCGATCAGCACGATTTGGCCACCGACCTGGGAGCTATGGCTGCCGGCCGCATAGGCTTCGCCCGGCTTGAAGGCTGCGGGATTGTATGCGGGCAGATCCTCCACCGCCGTGGAGGACCGGGATATCGGGCGGTGCTTCTGGTCCGGCTGGCGATGGCGGACAGAGGCGCGGCTGGAGGAGCCGGCATCGCCCATGGTGCTGGCCCGCGCAATGGCAGCCGCAGACTGCGGCGGCGCAGGCACCGGGCGGGAAGCGCCATCCTTCTTGATCCTGGGCGGCGGTGCGCGCTCGAGAAAGGCGGTGCACTGAGCCAGAATGGTCTCAAAGGTGTCCACGTCCTCCTGCAGGCCCTTGCGGCTGCCGGCCAGCGGGAATTCGATGCGCGTGAAGACGCCGCTGTTGCGGCCAAGATCCCAGCGCGGGATCAGATAGCTGGCCGGTGGCTGATGGTAGATCTGGGTGGTCGCCGGCAGCGGGAGGTCGAGCTCGGGCGGCAGATGGAGGTGGAGGTAGAAGTCCTCCTCCTGCGGATTGCCGCCCGCGGCAGAGTCGACGGAGAGGTCGGCAAAGGACGATTCTGTAGGCACCATGAGGAGGGACAGGGTTTGTGGCCCGGCGGGCGTCAGCGACTCCTCGACGCCATTGGCGATGTGGTAGGCTGAGACACCCGCTATGGCGTACAACAGCTTTGGGTCCTGCAGCGGCGGCAACCGCTTGTAAGCTAGGGAAGATACTTCGGGCCGGGATGCCAGGCGGCAACAGGCTCAGCAGGCGGGATGATTGGGACATACATGCAGACCAGAAGCCATGGCTTGGAGGGTTTCGGGGGGTGGTCTTTGGGGAAAGAGGCGCAACGGATTTCTCATAGAATGCAGGGGCAATCTGGAGATGATGCTTATCTAAGCAGCTCGCTTCCAACACTCTCGATGGAGCACAACGTCAGAGGCAGAGAATGGGCGTGTGGGAGTTTTGCCAGCTCTCCGGATTGCCGATATCAGACAGCGTAGCGCGGCAGCCAGGCTGAAGTGCTGAGAAGCGGGGTATCTTACGTATCTCGATGTCTCCAGCAGGAATTGAGGGGAAATCAACGCAATGCAAAGCTTCAAGAGGTTCTTGAACAACAAAACTCGACCGCATAAAGGGTGCAGAATGGCGAGAAGAAATAAAGAGGAATCAATTCACACAGGCCCCAGCAGTCAAGCGCCGCGACCTGCCAACCGGTCTTTTTGTCGACATTCACGCGCGTAGCAGCGTTAAAATAGTCCCTGGCGCCTAGAGCAGATCGCTGTTTGGCGCGGTAAAACACAGGGAGGCCAACAGGGCTGCCTCTTGCAGGGGTGCTCCGGCAGGCGAGCACGTTATTGGGCGACGGGGGGAGGAACCCGTGTGTGCCAAGAATACCATTATGGCACAGCCTCATCGCCCCAGCGTCGTTGCTGCATTCTGGCTCTTTTTTCTCCCGCTTGCCTCGCTCAGAAGGTATCTTATGTTGTTGGGACATGGGCCAAGACCAAGGCACCCTTGAGCAGGTGACTATCCCAACCCGTCCGTACGCGATAAAATGCCTGCACAGCAAACGAGGAATAGGATGGCACATCAAAGCAGATAAGTTGGATATGGCCAAGGGCCAGGGAGGGGATGACAAAACCTGTTTCACATTGCGACCCCAGTACTCCGTATACGACGTAGTCCGTACTCATAGGTGATGCGCGGCGGCTTGATGCCGCGCTGTGTGCAACACTGGCAATTCGGGATTCGAGCTTGCAAATGCCGTCTGTCTGATTAGAAATGGGCGTGAACAGCTGTCCGGCAGGGGTAATGGTGGTGGCAGACCATACATGGAGTGACAGCGAAGACGAAAAGCAGAGCGTAGTATTTTCACCACCCGTCCTGCTCAAAAGGGCGAGGCTGGCTGTTCGATGCCCCCCCTGTCTCCCCTCCCAACCCTTGCGTTATAAGATACATGTGCATGTCAGCAATATGCCTCCGCTGTGCTGCCTACCCTGTAGTTCGCCGACGTGGAAGCTCAGCTTGTCCCGCTTCGGAAAGGAAGCAGCAGGGCACATCGCCATCCTGCAGCCATGTGATGGACGGCACAATGGTTGCAGACTCGTATTTCATACCATCCGGGTATGGGGGGGAGTAGCCGTATCTCAGACGAGATAAGATGCCAGGCAAAGGGCTTGACAGCAGCGGCTGACAGGCCCTTGCTTGCTTTTTTCGTTCTTCCTTCCTATGACACCCCCCATGTCGCCAGCGCCAGCGCCAGCGCCCGCGTCTGCGCTCGTGATTACGGTCAGAGAAGACATCATGCAATCGGTGGCAGACACTCGGCAGCAGTCTATTGGAGAAAATTTGGAACAAGGGGGGGGGGGGGGGGGGGGGGGGGGTGGGGGGGGAGGACGGGGGGGGCGCCCCGGGAGGAATTGGTTTGGGGGAGGGAAAGAAAAA